>JBBPDA010089493.1:0-11886 GCA_037974385.1 Arnoldichthys spilopterus
GGGTTAAATGCAGAGGTTGCATTTCATTGTGGTGCTTGAGTGTGTTCACAATGACAAATAGTCACTTTCACATTTTAACAACTGACATTGTCACAAAGCAGCTTTACAGAAAACGGGCCCAAGACCCCAAAGAGGAAGCCAAAGGCGACAGAGGCAAAGGAAAAATATACACTAGTTATATACCGTGCTGGGCTAACCATCCCACCTTGAGCACTCCTCTCATCAACTGGCAGTTTTTAACATTTGTCATAACATTTACCCACATTGAGAGGGCGCCCTTGAGCCATGAATTACCTATGCAGTTCCTACACTGGAAGCAAGTGGAATCTCACAAGAACCTATAAACACAAGGCAGGAGAAATTCTAAAAGGAGAAACCACCTCAGTTCTCAAACCACTGAAAAGATTAAAGCCTTTTTTCACACAGGAATGAATTCCCACGCTACATAAACACTCCCTACAAAGGACTCATGAAGTGAAAGTGACTATTTGTCATTGTGAACACACTCAAGCGCCACAATAAAATGCACACCTAGAGCAGCGGGCAGCTATCAACAGCACCCGGGGAGCAGTGTAGTGGGACAGTACCTTGCTCAAGGGTACCTCAGTAGTGCTGAGTCCTGGGCCGGGACCTCGAACCTGAGACCTTCAGGTCTCAAAGGCAGTGTCCTAACCACAAGGCCACCACTGCCCAGTATAAAAGACGTGAGCCAGACGTAGACGTTGGAACGAGCTTTCTTCCATAAAAACAGCCAGATGTTCTACTGTATGTGAAACCCACATGCAAGTCATGGTATCCAAAGACATGTGATGTCAGTGAATTCTGAAGCTCGTTAGACAAACACTTTGAATTGCATTGGGCAATTAAAAAAAAACTCCACTAGATGTCGCTGTTAAGTGACGTTTCAGTTGTTCCATTTGATTCATTTGCTCAAACAGCAGATTTGCCATCACTGTTCTGTTGTTGCAATGATGAACGTATCCAAAGAAGGTTCTGAGGCTGAGATTTTCCCACCCACCAATTCTCAAGATCTACTCTCTCTTCCTGTGGGGGTAGTAGGGGGTGGAGTTACTGCAGGAGATTTCCATTGGGCTAAGTAGATTGACTGGGCTCACCTGAAAGTGATGAGCTAGGTTTCTTAAGCATGGATGCTTTGCTACTCTGTTGGCAGACACTATGCGCCACAGGCTTGTGCTGTGTTTGCCCCAATTTATTTTTTAAGGAGTGTATGAATGTGTGAAGTGTTGGTTTAAAAAAAAAAAAAAAAAAAAAAAAATGTCTGAGTGCAAAACAATGAGCAACACCTTTTTGAAAAAGTTCAGTCTGAAGGGAAACCTGAACATACAAAGAAATAGAAAAAAATGAAAGTTTCACTCCTGTTTAAACTGGTGGGGTCTTGTCTGTGCTGGCAACGTTGGGAGAAGAACCACCTGAGAACCTTTGTCATTAAGGAGATTTGTGACAAGTCTCTGCAGAATTATGCCGTATCTTGGAGATCTGCTGTGTAGCCACCCTAAAATGTTCAGACTTTCCTGGAGGAACTGTGTTTTACCGTTGACAGACCTTCACTTGTGTTGACGCCTTCAGTTTAACACAAGCTGGAGATTTGTACCCAGAGGAACAAAAACCTAAACCCCAACCTGACTTCCACAGCTGTGTTGAGTGAGCAGCCTGGGAGCTTCAGCTGGTTTTAAGTTTAAGCCCAATCCTGTTGATTCTAAATCAGAGGTTTCCTAAAGAGCTGCTGTAGCTACAGGGATTTGTTCCAATTAGGCAGGATCACACCTGAATCCACACCCACTTGTTTTATCTGGTGATCTCAGTCTTCAACTGATCATGTGTTTCTGCTACAGCCCTTTTAAAGCAGGGGAGGGTTGGTGTCCAGCACAGTTTGGTGATTTGCTCAAACAAACCAGGTTTGACTCCTGTTAACTACCAGGTTAAGGGATTGAGGGGACATTACGAAACTGTGCTAGCTGCTGGTTCTTCAGGGTAAGGCAGTCCCAGATCTGGTAACCCAAGACTTTGTGGTATGCCCTTCTTTAGTGTTAAGTGTGACCTAAAGAAGTGGCTGAAATATTTGACCTTCATTTAGAAATGAGGTGTCAGTGGCCATGTGGTCCCAGCAACCGAGGCATTATTGCAACCCACTGTTCCTTGATACATGATAAATCACATTTTCTGGGCTTAAAGTGTCCAGAAACCTATCCTGGCTTTTTCCTACCAGTGCTACTTTAATTCCCCTTCATGACCTGACTCAGTTCTCTTTGTTCCAGGATATTAGACCCTTAAATGAAAATGTTTGCAACTAGCTTCCAATATCATTGAGCTTCTGGAGGTTTAATTCTGAGTTTTCACATCAGTTCACCAGTAGAGGTCACTAGTTATGGCTAGATGGAACCTTGTTGAAGCACCAAGGCTTTGCAGCCAAATGGTTTAAAAATGGGTTCATGCTTGAAGCTACAGGTTAACACTGAGGACCCCTACTGGTCAAAAGCGAGGACATGGCATTAACACTAATATAGCAATCAATCTAACTCTCTCTCTGTGACCACACCCACCACCCCAGTTGCGAAAATCTGAAAATGTTTGATTATAATTTGCTCTGCAACAATCCATGTTCATCTATTATTTTTAATGACTGAATTATTTTTAATAAAAAATGTTTACATGTAAAAAAATTTTATTGACTTATTTTTATTCATTGTTTTAAATGTATTATCCCTTATTTATTTTATTTATTATTATACAAGTGAGGCACCTGTTTCCATGGTGTAGTGTACAGAGTCTAGTGTTCACACACACTTGCTCTGCAGTGCAGCAGGTCCACACCACATGTAAAATCCTGCAGTCATATTCTGCATTTCTGCCCTGAACATGCAGTAAATCCTACACATTGTTGTGTGTGTCATTGTTCTGCAAGAATTTATGATGAGGGATGTGAAAACACACATTACCAAAAAACATGATGCAGTGAATTAATGACAATTATATCCTATATTATGTTTTTTTTTTCAAAATTATAAATATTTGCCCTTGATGCATATCTCAATTTCAGCCCTTGCAAAGTCACCACTTGTGACCAGTGGTCATCTGTCCAATAGTTGAACCAGAGGAAAAACTC
Organism: Arnoldichthys spilopterus; assembly: GCA_037974385.1. Lineage (NCBI taxonomy): Eukaryota > Metazoa > Chordata > Actinopteri > Characiformes > Lepidarchidae > Arnoldichthys > Arnoldichthys spilopterus. The sequence goes on from JBBPDA010089493.1 coordinate 3,125, forward strand.
AAGGGCAGTTTCTCAACGCTAGTGCTCAAGATTGAACACATTTGATGAACCAGTTGGGTGGGACTTCCCACATGAAGCTTCAATCAGTAAAACCATTGGCTCTGGATGATTAGAGCATCTAGACCCCGCCTACTCGGGTCAGCACTTGCCGTGACATCACTAGATGTAACCACATCGAAACGTGATATGTTTTAGGCCTCTTGAAATGGCATGTTTATTTATTTATTTATTTATTTATTTATTTATTTATTTATAACAATTAATTAATTATAACAATTATTTATTTATATATTATTTAAAACACCCAAGGTTGACTGAATACATTTTTAAAAAATGCAGAAATTGCAATAAAATGCCAAGACAAAAAATACTAAAACAATAATAGACACTAAAAATAATAAAACAGGACCACAGATAATCAAATAAAATATAATGTCGACACATCAGTCTCAACGTGTAAGTATTTAGACATTAAATGATTGAAACACTGGGCCGTTCTACCCTGGAGTGTCCGCTATTCCAAAGCACGGTCACCTCTACCCCTGTACCTACTACTCTGCCATTGTTAAGAGCAGCTGGTTGACCAACCTGAACACTCTAAATGGAGTATGAAAGCCAAAGAGCTCAAGTAAGGGAGTGAAAACCCATTTAGTGCCTTCAAAACAAGCAACAACATATTAAAATCGGTTCTAATTTGGACTGGACGCCAGTAGAGAGCGGCCAGCACCGGGGTTACTAGCTGAAGACTTGGATTTGATGATTTTTCCAAGCCCACATCTTTCTCTAATTCTTTCAGCGGTAAATAGGACTTTTACCTGGGCTAAAAGTGAAAAAAAGCTAGTTTTGACAGATTTTAGCTCGTTTTTATTTGCCATCGCAGATAAAAGTGCCAGTCTGCTGGGTACCTGCTTTATATTAAGTGTCATACAGGCCATAGAATATTAATACATACTGTCTTAAAGTAAAGCCATCCTGTGGCCTCTAGATATTGCACTGTAAAGGTATGATTTGGTTCAAAATCACATCGGTTTTCCCTAAATGCAGTCCATCAGCCAGGCCGAGCCGAATTGTTACGTAAACACAAGTGGACGTCTTATTTCTGACTCTGTGCACAACTGTTGTTGATGAAAATGAACAAGAGCCTGTGTTTTTGCAGAGGGTCCATGCCTAGTCCACACAATCACTGGAGACCTCCTTCGGGCTCTGGAGGGACCGGACAACTGCGCTCTTCCTCGACTCATCTCGGTGTCCAGCGAGGGCCACTGCATCATCTGCTACGAGAGAGGGCAATTCTGTAACTTCAGCATCAATGGCAAACTGCTCGGCCAGATGGAGATACATGACTCCACACGCGTAAGAGTCCACCAGTCATCACACACAGAGGCCTAAGAGTCATTGATCAGCCCACAGTGAAGTGTTTATTGCCAATTTTATGTCAGAAATGGTCACTTTAATGAAATAATGCTTTTATGCTTGTTTGTTGTTTTTGGGGGGGCTATGCATTTTAATATAGTGTCAGTGATGAGCATGTTCATGGTATCATGACTGCCGCTGCAGTTTCTTTGGTCAATGATGTATTTACACTACACCAATGGACAGTGGGCATGATTGTAGGTCCACATGGTTGACGAGGGATACATTTACATTTACATTTTACATTTTATTCATGTTGCTGACTCTTTTATCCAAAGCCACTTCCAGGACAGAGGAAACAATCAAGCATTAGAGTAACAGGGCAACACTGAAGGTGGTGCTACAAGGAAGTTCAACGCATTTCTTTTAATTGTAAAATAAATAACAGACACAACTACTACAATAAATACATACGCTAAGTGCTTACAATAACTACCCACAGCAATATGTGCTGAGGTGGGTGCGGAACAGTTGAGTCTTGAGACGCTTCTCGAACGTGGAGAGAGACTCTGCAGATCTAGTGTCACTGGGCAGCTCGTTCCACCAGTGAGGAACAATGTAGGCGAAGAGTCTAGAGCGGTGTCTGATCCCACGTGGGGATGGAATCTCCAACCGCTGGTCCCTCACTGATCTAAGTGATGTGTGTAGGTGTGAATGAGAGATTTTTGTCCCTAGATGGCCACATCCCTATGCTAGCACCTCCTAAATTGAGGTAGGCACATTTAGCATAATTGCTTAAGAAATGATGGAATTTGTATGTTGAGTTGGCTTCTTGGAAGGGCGTCCCAAGCCCATTTACAGCGTAGCTGTTGTGGTGTTACCTAGTGAAGGGTCACTGCAAAAATCTAGCACCTTACTAGACAATATTGTGTGACATGTAAAGGTTCAAATGTCACAAAGTTTGACATACAGCGTCATAACGTTTCTGCAGGCACACCACATATCATGATTCTGTCCATAGGGGGCGCTGCAATGGACACGTTTCAACAATATGCCAAAACCACTCATTTTATATTGATTTACATATTAAATATATATGTTATATTTACATATTTACATTTTATTTATATATTAAATACTTTTTTTGGACGTCTTCTTGGAAAGTGGTTTAGAGTAAATCAACCATTGTTGTAATCTGGCAACCAGTAGAATAATGGGTAGAGTTGCCAATGGCTGTGGATGGTGGACAGGACCAACTGTTATACCACTGATATAATTTACATTAAAAACACCAACCATGACTAATTAATGGTCCTTCTGTGTTTTGCTGCTTGGCTTTAACTCTTCAGGCTATGATCCTGAGCAGTGATGGTCAGACGCTGGTGACTGGAGGGGATAATGGGGTGGTGGAGGTGTGGCAGGCCTGTGATTTCAAGCAGCTCTACATCTATCCTGGCTGTGACGCCGGCATCCGAGCCATGGACCTGTCCCACGATCAGAGGTACGGGTTCAGATTTCAGCCAGTTAGTCATGTTACACAGTGCGAACGTGGAAGCAAAATACACTGAAATTGGCTTGATCCCCACACACACAAGGTTTGTATGCTGTTAATGAAGTGGGGCATACCGGTCAGCCATAACAATCTGACCCCTTCCTATCAGAGTCAGCATCTTCTGTGGGATCAGAGCAGACGGGCTAGCCTTCACTCCCCACATGCATCAGTGAGCCTCGGGTGCCCGTGACCCAGTCGCCAATTCAACAGTTGTTCTTACTTGGATCAGTGTTGGTAGGTACTAGCTACTGCACACCTGGAACACTCCACAAGACCTGCCGTCCTGGAGACGCTCTGACTCAGGCGTCTAGAACGTCACAATAAGGCCCTTGATCAAAGTGGTTTAGATCCTTACGCTCTTGCTTCCAGCACATCGACTTCAAGAACTGACCGTTCACTGCCTAATATCTGAAATGTTGATGAGTCAATGAAACTCACTTGACCGTTTTTTTGCATATAAATTCCTTTATCTTACTTTTTAACTCCCCTTGTATTATTTTCACTTTTTGTACAATTTTATTCTACTTTTATCATTTTATTATTATTATTTATGAGTCCAAGAATTTCATTCCAACGTTTCATTGTTGCCAGTGTAGGACAATCAAACTCGAACCTGTCAGTGGTCTTAATGTTATGGCTATTCACCAAACTAGGGGTGTATCTCTCACACCAGAGAGATTAAAAAAAAATCAAAAAAATCAAATTTCAGCCGCCTGCTTGAACAAAGGCCTTACTCCCGCTCTCCATCCCCTTTCTGTGTTCCAGGACTTTGATCACAGGCATGGCGTCTGGTAGCATTGTAGCATTCAACATAGACTTCAACCGCTGGCATTACGAGCACCAGAACAGGTACTGAGTGTGTTCGGGAGGCGGGCTGTCCTGGCCACAGACGCTGCAACCGCCTGAACTACCAGCAACACACATCGACGAAAGGGGGCAATGAAGAACGGAGTCTATGTACAAACCCTTCGTGCTCCGGCATCTATCAGTTATCTAAGACCCCGTATGCTAACACAGCTAGTGCTGCTGTATCGTCCCTAAAACAACGCCAGTCTGATAAACCAGAAGCCCGAGAAACGGTTTGATTGACAGGCCGAGACCCGGAAACCCTTTTACACCAGTAGAGCTTTGTCGAGCCTGTTGACTTGTCCTGTTGCTTAAACTGTGAAAAAAAAAAAGTTCTAGAGGGAAGAAAAATGGCGAGTGTTTCTATAATGTACATTTGTACATGTTCGCAGCATATAATCACCTTCTCGAGAATTTTTTTCAGGGTAAATCGGGGTCGAACGATGTAAATACAGATTACGTTAAAATGTTCCTTGTGGTGGTGGTGGTGGGGGGGGGGGGGGTAGGGGGTTGGAGCTAAGTCTCTATAACGTTTGTTTCACTCAAAATTGTCCGTGGGTCTTTCTTTAAAGCAAGATGTCCGTCCTCTAGTGTCATAACTTTCTCGAATTGTTTGTGTTGTGACCTAAAAAAAAAAAAAAAGCCCCCAGTGTTTCCTGTAAAATGTCCCGTGAGCCATTTCTCTCATTACGCCATAGTGACATCACTGTGAACGTGTTTGATTTTTAAAAGGCAATGATCTGAAAATGTGAGTTTTATCCAGTTCATGCAGCGTCTCCACGTGCAAGCACACTTTTACTCAGTATTATCCACGCAGGTATCGAGGACCGTAATAAAGAGCCCTTATGTAACATGAAATATATATATATGACTTTAAATATGTTTGCACCCTCACAATGCATTTCAACTTTAATCTCGAGGGTTTTACTTATTTTACAACAAGCTTTGGGGCGGCGAGCACAGCGTAGCCTCTCTTACCATGCCCCCTGGTGGTGATACAGCGGAACAGCTGCTAATGTTGAACGCATTCAAGTGTCGACGTGTTCAGTTTCCAGTCCGTTCAAAATATTCAAGAGCATCAGCCGCATGAATATTTCATGTAGGCTAAATGATTTACAGTACTGTGCAAAAGTCTTGGCACCCGAGAAAAGTATATTTAAAAGCTGTTCAACTTTTTTTACCTGCAAATATTAGAATAAGCTCAATCAACAACTGTTTACACACATTTTCATTCTTTTCACTCCTTTCCTGTTCGTTTGCATCGATTCTAACGTTCACTTGTGTTTTTGCTGTCTGCTCGGATAAGCGGCTTTAAACTATTACCATGGGGGGGCTAAGACTTTTGCACACCACTGTATATTTTAAAATTGCACCCCTAATAATGACAATAGATTCGTGATCCCTTTAAGCAATATGGTACATCTGTTTACTGATCTTTACAGAGCCCAAAAGAAGCCTGGAACTGCTTTTCCCATTCTGAAGTTGCATTTTCATGCAAATACGAAATATCCATCACCTACATGAGCCGACCGCCAGTTTGCGAGAGTCTGTTTTGCAGTAGTTGTGTGTGCAAGGAGCCGGTTGTGGATTATACACTTTTGTTACAAGAATAGATTTGGAAATGAGGATGTGAATCATTTAAAGTTGAGTGAAGTGAAGCTGATTTGTGCTTATTCACGAACATTTAATACCTTATAGAGTGTTCCGTCGTCTTATTTTTTTATTTATTATTTGCAAATCATTTCCCTTGTATAACGTGTTCGGTGAATCACCTCATGTGTCGTTTATGCAGATTTTATGGGTTTTTTACCCCCTTTTTTTCTTTTATCATTATCAATCATTGTGAAATTAATTTCTTTATAATAAAATGTGATGAAACGCTGTGAATTACTAAATGACTAGGTTCAACTGACGTTCAGTTCTGTCAATCAACATTGTCACCTTTAGGTCCTGTTCAGTAGACTACTGTACTCTGTGTGTACTCTTTTTCTGTTCTATTCTATTTCTGATCTAAAATCATCAAAACTAGATCAGATTCGATTATCGTAGCCATTTAAAAAATCAATGACGATGATATTATGGCAAAATTATTTATATATATATATATATTATGTGTGTGCATGTGCCACTGACTACTTCCCACTGTATCGTAGCCCATGTGTGAGATTTGTAATGTCAAACAGTGATCGTTCTAATAGGTTCTAGCTATTGAAGCACTCAAAGTTAATTTTATGCACACACTCAGTAAATTAAAGGACATACTGATTTACTGTAATTGGTTAATCAAAATCTATGGCTGTCACAAATAAATGGCCATCCATATCAAAAAATTTTTTTTCAAAGGATCAGTTCAGTAATTTCACCCTAATCTGAACCAAAAACAGGATTATTCAGGTCATTTATAAAGCTGTGCTAAGCAGTTTAAACGTTCTCCACAAGGGGGAGACAAAGTAGCCTTTGTATCGTAGTATTGAGAGAGAGGAAACCGACGTCAGCATCTCAACATTGCACATTTGTCACAACCTTAAACTGAAAACATTCCACTGTAATAAATTGCACTGATTTATTTGATTTCTCATTAAAATAATTGCTAGAATATTTGACCACTAATGCAATTGACAGTAAGGTCCACAAAACTTTAAAAAAGAAATTCTTATGCATATTTTGAAATGTATCTTACGCTAATTACACGTTTCGTTGTTAAGTCAGATTATTAACAGTTAAATTGCATGTTGTCCATTACTACCTAACACTGTCTGCAATAGTGCTAGTGCTTTTAAATAAAGGGAGACGTATATTTTTTTTTTAAGGAAACAGTTTATTCCAGGGTCTGGCCTGTTGCTGAGGGCACCACTGTTGGATGAATGCTACTTGGAAGCAAAGCCACTCCCGGCTGGCGATCGGGAGAACATCTGCGTCATATACATTCAAACAAAAAGACGACAAAGAGCCAGTCGTACAGCTATAGAAACATACAATCGATGACCAGTGTAACCGTCTGTTCGCTGGACTCTGCATGTGATCCAGAATACCTTGTCAAATAGCAGCGATGTGTCTTCTTACAATATCAACGCAGGGTTGACCAGAGCATCAGATTTGTTCCAAAATGTATTGTAGACAATCACGCAGCAGATTTCTAAAATTATTTAAAAGAAAAGGCGTTTCCCATGCTGCTGTGTAAAGCTTTTCTCCGCCCCTCATCCATTGTGCTCAGCAGTGGACTCCTCGTTGTGCTAAAGTCATGTCCCAGGAGCCTTTCCATGCTATAGGCCCGAATGGCGCTGACACTGAAGCAACAGAGTCTTTACAGTGCATGTTTTACTCACAGAATTTACAGGCGAATATGAATAATGAGGATTAAGCAGTAGAAATATGACTCTGCTACTGTACACGTGGTCAAAATAAGAAATGCAGCGAAGTTCATTACAGATTTAAGTGGCTTTAGGTTGGGTTCAGCTAATCCAGAGCTGTGTAATACTAGGTTGCTCCAAAAAAAACACACACACAGAAAATAAACAAAAATTATTAATCATAACATTTACAACTGGTTCTACAGAAATATTAACATCCTTAAAAATAAAGACACAAAACACACAAAAAAACTCACTTTATTTGGATAACCCCCTTATAGATGATCTATACATGCTCGAAACGAGATAAACTACCTGTTGGAGGGTTCAAGGCCAGTGCACTTTAACAGACATTATCTTGAATGTAGTTGACCTGTAAGGTCAGCCTCCAACTACCATCCAAACATTGTGTTGTAGAATGCCAAATTGGGCTTCTTAGAGCCTGCTTTTGGTTCCCTAAAGGACCGTTCAGTGGATGAAAACACACATACACATACATTAGAACTGGTTTTGGTGCCTTTATTTTTAAAGGGCCCATAATCTTAATATTTTCCTCATATTTTGTCCTGCTTTTATGCACCACAAACTTTTAATTCAATGTAACTTTCACACAATCTCTCGTTTTAAACTGGTTGATCTCGTTACTGTGTCTTTTAAGATAAATTCGCTTCTGACCAATCGTCTGCCCTGTGCTTTTTTATAACTTTTTTTTGCATGAAATAAATGGGGCTAAGTTAAGTGCATATATGGAAATGAACTGTTTGTTGTGACATCACAAAACGGATCATTTCAAAGGGAGCTGTTTTTGGCAGCTTAGTTTCCATATATGGCCTGTGGACTGGGGAGCGAAGGTAAATCAGAAGACACAATGTTTACACGCTACGTCCAGCTCTTCAAAAAAGCAACAATGAAGGCCACGATATGGGCCCTTTAAGAGAAAATTTAGATGTTTATAAGGATTATGACGTATAGAACAAATGGTTCACATTCAGACGAAGCATCACCTTCAAAAGCCAAGAGTTTTACTTTCATGTTTTGCATTTTTCATTTGAAAACAAAAAGTGTAAATTCAGTAGCAACAGGTCTGAAAACCTTTTGCTGATCGTTTTTGTGCTTTTGTACCTTGGATCCTGTTTTGACCAAGATTTATTTTACAGACTTGACAAAAAATACATTCAGACGCAAGAACACATCTTCAGAGACTGACTGTTCGGGAGGTCAAAGCTGAGTAATCTAACGTAAATCTCTTCCCTTAAAATCAGTCATTGAGTGAAACTCGGTGCTGTGTTCGAGCCCAGATTAGCAAACACAACCTTCTCAGCTTTTAATTGCACATCTTATTACAATCTTGGTTTATGGTTGTTTAGTGGCGACACTGACATGATAAATGATGCAAGGAGCAAATCAGCATCTGCTCCTCTCATGTATTCCTTCATAGAGTAATAAATTCTGCTGTAACGATGTGCTGCCCATTTAGGCCAAGTCCACACAGGCGGTTAATTTTAGTATAGATGAATTGATGATTGACTTCAATATGACGTTACATTCACATTTGTTTCCCTCTCTTCAACTCCAACCTGCAGGCCAGACTGTAATTCTGTGTGTTCACCTGTGGGGGGCAGTAATCAGACAGTCCAGACTGTAATTCTGTGTGTTTACCT
>JBBPDA010089512.1:0-11885 GCA_037974385.1 Arnoldichthys spilopterus
GTTAAATGCAGAGGTCACATTTCGTTGTGGTGCTTGAGTGTGTTCACAATGACAAAGAGTCACTTTCACTTTCACTAAACCATCAGTTACATCTCCAACATGTGGAGTAAAATATAGTGGGTGGGGTTTGTGCCTAGAGCTTCAGTGACTCCCCTGTAATCCAGGTGGGGGCGCTACTTCTATAAGTGTGATCCTCCAAAGCTGATAAAAAAGAAGAAGAAGACGTAGACTTGGTGCGCTGCGCTCGGAGCTTTTTAAGGAGAGAAACAGGAGCTGCAGGTAAAGAGCTGTTAAAGACTTTTACTCACTATTTAGACTGTGATTATATGAAATAGTTAAGAGACAAATGCAGTGAGCTGGGTCTCTCTCTCAATACAGCATCGCTGCTTTATGTTTTTGTTAAATTCTCGTGCTGCTCACTTTCCTGCAACAATGACCAGTCACATCTTAGTTGGGGGGGGACTGCGTTTTGTTGCTGCAACTTTAAATTGGTCTTTAGTCACTAACCTGAGCTTCAAAACCTACAGACCTGTTTCGTTCCACTGTTTTTTATGGGTTCACCTACAAGTATCTCTCAGGAAAAGACCAGGCCTTTATCTAAGCAAATTTATTCCAAATCATAATATTTACTGCCTGCAGGTCAGTGGTACGATCTGTAAGTTACCTGATTTGGATAAAACTGTATTGCAGTTAGGCTTTTAAGTGTATAAATCTCTAAACAAACTATGACTTTGACTGTGTTGTTGTGACATTGACTCCTCCCCCTTTTTCTTCAATGCATAGGAACAACAATCTGTTGCAAGTCTTCTCCTGCTTCCAGATCCACATTCCTACAGGCTTCTCATTTACTGCAGCAAACGCATGCAGAAACACCATCACGAACAATGTCACTGTTAAAATCAGGAGAAACTAAATGTGAGAATATAAAACACACCGACACATCTCCTAGACAAGCACCAAAACAAATCAGCCAAAAAAGATCTCATCACTGCTTAGACTGTGGGAAGAGTTTTCTTGACCAGAGTAGTCTCCATACACACCAGCGCATTCACATTGGAGAGAAACCATATTGCTGCTCAGACTGTGGGAAGAGTTTTACTGTAAAGAGTAATCTCCAAAGACACCAGCGCATTCACACTGGAGAGAAACCATATCACTGCTCAGACTGTGGGATTAGTTTTACAAGACAGAGCAGTCTCCAAAGACACCAGCGCACTCACACTGCTGAAAAACCTTATCACTGCTCAGACTGTGGGAAGAGTTTTACTGTACAGAGTCATCTCCAAAAACACCAGCGCATTCACACTGGAGAGAAACCGTATTACTGCTCAGACTGTGGGAAGAGTTTTCCTCACCAGAGTGTTCTTCAAAAACACCAGCGCATTCACACTGGAGAGAAACCGTATCACTGCTCAGATTGTGGGAAGAGTTTTACTCAACAGAGTAATCTCCAACAACACAAGCGCATTCACACTGGAGAGAAACCATATCAGTGCTCAGACTGTGGGAAGAGATTTACTGTACAGAATTATCTCCAACAACACCAGCGCATTCACACGGGAGAGAAACCATATCACTGCTCAGACTGTGGGAAGAGTTTTACTATAAAGAGTCATCTCCAAAAACACCAGCGCATTCACACTGGAGGGAAACCATATCACTGCTCAGACTGTGGTAAGAGTTTTACTAAACAGAGTAATCTCCAGATACACCAGCGCATTCACACTGGAGAAAAACCGTATCATTGCTCAGACTGTGGGAAGAGCTTTAATCACCAGAGCAATCTCCAAACACACCAACGCATTCACACTGGAGAGAAACCATATTGCTGCTCAGACTGTGGGAAGAGTTTTACTTACCAGAGTGGTCTCCAAACACACCAGCGCATTCACACTGGAGAGAAACCGTATTACTGCTCAATGTGTGGGAAGAATTTTAGGGAGAATAGTGCCCTCAGACAACACCTCCGCATTCACACTGGAGAAAAACCGTACCACTGCTCAGACTGTGGAAAGAGCTTTACTCACCAGAGCAATCTCCAAAAACACCAACGCATTCACACTGGAGAGAAACCGTATTGCTGCTCAGACTGTGGGAAAAGTTTTACTGTACAGAGTCATCTCCAAAGCCACCAGCGCATTCACACTGGAGTGAAACCATATTACTGCTCAGACTGTGGGAAGAGTTTTACTCAACAGAATAGTCTCCAACAACACCAGCGCATTCACACCGGAGAGAAACCGTATCACTGCTCAGTGTGTGGGAAGAATTTTAGGGAGAATCGTGCCCTCAGAAAACACCAGGGCATTCACACTGGAGAGAAACCGTATCACTGCTCTGATTAGACAGTTTTAATCAACCCTGTACTCTCCAAACACCAATAGCTCAGAATGTGGGAAATGGTTTAGAGAGTGTTGTACCTGCAAAAACCCCAGCATGTTCATAAATTAGAGAGCCATATTACTGCTGAGAGTGTGGGCAGAGCTTAGGAATGTGATCTAAAAGATGCATAAACCCACTGGGAGACAATGTAACCTGACGAGGAGGTTAAGACTTGTGTGTGAAGTGAAAACACTAGATTTTGGGCTCCTTTCTTACCAATTGTCCTAGATCCCCCAGTTTAATCTCATGGGTTTTCTTGGGGGGAAAAAAGCTCTATTAATTTTCTGAACTAGTGTAATATCTTCTAATGTCTGAACAAAGAAGCTTCATTTTTAAAATGTAATTTCCATACTCCATAATAAATTTCCCCATACATGGGGCAACTAAAACAGCTCCTGGGAGCAGTAGAGTAAAAAATCTAGAAGAACCTTCTCTGCAGTCCTGGTGGTGCTGTTTGAATAAAGGGGTGATTGACTCTCTGCCAGCAGGAGAAAAAGACTTCAACTTTCTTCATGACTGCAACCTTGTTGACAAGACACAAGAACATGGTGACATTGCAACAACCAAGCTGCTGCTGCGCAGAATTGGACAATGTACTTTGCTGTGCTACTTGTGCAACATCTCCAACCGTACAGACACATGGCCGTTTTTAAACCGTATGAAATATCCTTACAATTTAACTCATCGTGCCAATCATAACACCAGATCATTTTTGGGCTATTGCTGTTGCACCGAATGGGAAATTTGTGTTGTAAAATTAATAGTATGTGCTTTATACTGCTACATAACTTGCTGGAGTTGATAGTTTAACTGAAGCAGAAGAACCCTCAGGAAGTGTAACAGGGCCTGGAGGAGTAGGCCCAGAAAGTGATTTGTTAGACCAAATTACAAGCAGTAACCTTGGACCATGGTGAGTTGACATTACAAACGTATGATCTGAATGTATGAAGGACCTTGAGTGCCAAAGTGAAATAAAGAAATACATCATTAAATAATTAAATGTCATTAATGAATTAAATAAGGGAATAAATGGGTAAATACATCATTTATTTTAATAAATTATACATTTATTTAACATTAATTTATTTCATTTAAAACATGTAATTATTTCACTGGTAAGTTAATTATTTCATGTTTCCTGTGCTGCAGTACATCATTAATTTATTTTATCTGTCTTCTCTTTTATAAGCCACAAAATAATAAATACAATAAGCCACTGTTCAATAAATCATGCAATACATACACATATCTGTGATATATAACTGACACAGAAAAGTACAAAGAAAATATTTTTAATAGTTATAATTTAACCAAGTTAATTCTTACAACTTCTTTAAATTACTTTTTTTAATTGTTTTAAAACTTCAAATGCCATTTTTTTTTGGGGGGGGGGGTATTTTCTCAAAGCAAATAATATCACCACCAAAATAATAGCCCCCTATTTAAAATCATCTATGTTGTAGCTACACTTCTGTAATGTATAGGGTATAATCTAGTGGTCACAAGGTAAGAACAGACTTAAGTTTTTGACCTTCCACTTCCATGAGGGGGGGATTATTTTATCAAAGAAAATATAAAAAGGGGGTTATTTTGGAAGTAGCAATCACAATTTTTTATCTAGATTTATATCAGTGGTGGTTAGGACACTGCCTTTGGGACCTGAAAGTCGCAGGTTTGAGTCTCGGTCCGGGGACTACTGAGGTACCCTTGAGTAAGGTACCGTCCCACTACACTGCTCCACGGGCGCTGTTGGTAGCTGCCCGCTGCTTCACGTGTGCATGCGTGATGGGTTAAATGCAAAGGTCACATTTTGTTGTGGTGCTTGAGTGTGTTCACAATGACAAAGAGTCACTTTCATATCAAATTACTAAATGCTACGTATTACATTCTCACGGCAAATGCAAATTTGCTACATATCTAAGTAAGTGTGTGTGCGCGTTTGTGTTTGTATGTGGACGTTGCTTTAAGCAGAACTAATCTACAGCCACTACGCTCATGACAAAAATAATCATTAACTCGCGTTATATGCGCGTAACTGCTTTCGGAAATTTGAAATTCATGTCGCGTTATAATAAGTGGGTATTAAAACCAGTTAAAATCTGTTAGAAAACCGAGGGACTCGAGTACAAACTCAGAGCTACAGTTTTTTTATATACACGATTTGAAATGATGCTCTGCTGTGAGTTCAGGCAGTTTCAGCTGACTGATGGCATCAATTGTGCTGTGACATTTTCTCTGTGTTTCAGCCGAAGTAGCACACCTCTTTGCTCCGTATAATAGTGGGAGAAGAAGGAATACGGTAAGACGGCCAGGACATACCCGGTCAGTCCAACCAGGAACCAGGTCAGTCTGAAACTAGGAATTTACCAAAAACACAGTTTTTTAATAGTGTCTCACTGCAGTTCTTCGCAGTTCTATTCTGAATTTCTTTTTATTGGCAGAAGTATTTCCATATGTTCATTTACAATAGAATCAAACTTTAACTATGCGACTGTCAATAATCAGCTTTCACAGACTAGTTTGCATAAGCCTTAGGTGTTTAAGTGAATGTGCGTTGTTGTTTTTTCTACTAAACTGATGGGAGTGTTTCCAAAACTCAAAGAAAGTGTGTGTGTGTGTGTGTGTGTGTGTGTGTGTGTGTGCGCGCGCGCGCGCGCGCGTGTGTGTGTTTTGATCACTGTTGATGACTTGATGACTGTCAGATTTATGTCGCTCTAAAGAAAAAAGGCACATCTGCTGTACAGCCTTTACTTCAGTGTCATGAGGATATTAAGGCCTGGATGGCTCTTAATTTTTTGAAATTTAATGATAAAAAGACTGAAGTGATTGTTTTTGGTAACTCCACCGAAAGCACCAAGGTGTGTTTAGATTCTCTGGCTCAGTACAATAAGCCAATTGTCACAAACTTGGGGGTAAAAAATTGTCTTTTATTCTTATTTATTCTTTGTACAGCACTTTGTTCCTACTGGTTTATAAAGTGCTTTATAAATAGAGTTGGAGTGTGTGTGTGTGTGTGTTAGCGAATGGATTGGAGAGTTTGAACAGGGAAAACGGTCGCTTTACTCCAGTGCGCGTAGGTAGAAGGAGTGAAGCTTCCACCGTCTCAGCGTGTGAGAGCGTAAAGCGTCACAGAAGCAGGTGAACCTGTTGCTGTAGCAGCCGAGTTGTCCAGTTGTTTTACCGCAGCGCGTTTTACACATCTGTCTATAGAATAGTGCTGCTCTATCTCCATACACTTAGACCTCATCAAAACCTCCTACCACTGTTAAAACTTCTATCTTAAGCCTCTGTCTCCAGCGCAAAGTAGGATCTGTTTATGCGCGTTTTAAAGTTTATAAATGGTGCGAGCATGCGCAGTGCCCAATGGTAGGACGCGATGGGCGGTTTATACTGCAATATGAAATATGGAAATGTAAGTTATTCTCATGAGCAGCACCAGAGAGCTAGCGTGTCACACCCAGTGGCTGCAGTACACTTGTGCAATGGGAAAAACTGCAATCGCCATCACAGAGAACGAAAACATGTTGGATGTGGATGAGGACTAGCTCCACTGTGGACTTGGAGCATTACAGAGGCAGGTACTTGTTCTATCAGAGCAGTGGGATGTTGCTAATGTGGGGGGTGTAGAATAAATTCAATGTTTCTGTTGACTGAGTGAGCATGCAGGATGCTATGGCTGAGCGCTGGGGTGAACTGGCCATGGTTCTACTACTGTCTATGTTTTCGTAGACTTACAGAATCTTTTTTTGTTGTGTTATATAGGTGTCTTTGTATATAGTTTCTCTTTCCCTCTTTGGCAAACATCATCATACTTCATACCCTAACACCATTAACAGAGGCTAAACATTTGAGTAATTAGGACAACCACAGCTTTAGTCATGATTACATACAAAAGCTTTTATTTTTTAATTAATACTAACTTTTCTTATCTTATCACTAAACATGACTAACTTAAACTCCTCTATTAGGCACACGCATGCTAGAATATCTGCATTTTAAAAACACTGACATAGCTCTAATTCAAGAAACACATCTAAAAAATTGTGATATATTAGATTTTTTTGTCTGTATTGGCAATACTTAATTAGAACAAATTGACTGCTTACTAGTGATCGGAGATTTCAATGCCGTTATTGATCCTACCCTTGATAAATCCGGTCCAGATGTAATTTACAATCCCTTATCTAATTATCTGAACAAATTTATTACCAGTAGAGATTGCACATTTTATTCCAGTAGACATAAGACATTTACCTGAATCGATTATATTTTTATCAGCCCAGCTTTAATCTTTGTGAATTCATCTGTCAGTATATTGCCATTATTGTCTTCTTATCAGACCACTCAGGCCTATTATGTGACACTGAACGTTCTTATGCTAAGGCTGAAAAGATGGCAGCTGAATGCTTGTTAACTAAATCTGAATTTCGCAACTCAATTAGAGGCCAATTACATAAATGTTTGGATGTCAATGCAGGTGAATGTTACAATCCACAAGTACAATGGGAAACAAAATGTTTTATTTGTGGGAGCTCTATTTCATTTTCGTTAACTTTACCCAAATCAAAAGCTTTTCGATTACACACATAGAAAATCAAATGCATTACAAAAGCATAATTTTCAGAAGATCAGTCAAAACTGCTCCCATCCTTAAAAAAAGGGGTTACAGTACATTGGCTTTATTAAAGGCATAGTTTATTGTGCACAGAACCAGACAAAAATATAATTTAGAATCGGAACATCCCGGAAATCTGCTGGCTTTTATGCTAGAAGGTTGTGAGACCAAGGCAAATGTAACGGTAATGAAAAAAGCTGATGGTGAAGTTGCAACGAATCCTCAGACCATTAATAACACATTTAAAATATTCTCATCTGTATAAATCTGAGCTAGAATTCAGTGATGCTAATTGCACGGCTTTTATTGACAATTTACAATTATAGTGTATCTCACAGAGGGATCATGACTTTTTGGAAGCCCCACTAGAGATGGATGCATTATATGTAGCTCTTAAATCCCTAAATAAAGGCAAATCACCCTTAGATGGCCTTCTACCTGAGCTATACATAGAACTCTGGCACCTGGTTTGCTCACTCATGTTAAATCCTTTAACCTTGCAGTTATAACAGGATGTTTAAAACATACCATAGAGATAAAAAAAACATCACAAATCCACACATCCATTTGTTTAATAACAGAGATTAAACAGGATTTATCAAGGGGAGATTGGCATTGAACAACATGTGAGGGCTACTACATATAGTTGATGTTGCCACCTACAAGAATCTCTCAGGAAAAGACCAAGCCAGGACATTTTTCAAAACCATCACTAATACATTAAATCAGTTTAAGTTATGTGGAGATGCCACAGTTTATAGTTTAATTATAATGAATCTGTTTCTCTGTGTAAAATACATAATTAATATATGTTACATTACTTATGTAATTAAGAAGAGAAACTTCACCACATGCAGCTGAATTGTTCAGTTCTGTATTTGCTGTACTGAACAATAAAATAATTGAATATGTTTCAAATCTCAGATATTTTCTGAAGTAAAAGAAGCCACTGTAAATTACAAAAATAGACTTACAATATTCTATTTGAAAATGAATGCAGGTGCTACAACATCTGGTTCTACTGGGTCAGTGTGGTGATATCATGGGTCAAGAAAGGAGAAAAGAATGGGCCTCATTCACCAACAAACGATGTGTTCTTAAACAACTAAACTGTTCTTTTAATGTTGAATCCCATGGTCCTCATGAACAGAGCTCTTGTGCCAGATGTTCTTAATTAACATGGGCCTGGGCAGCATTATTGGGTCTGTAGTTAACATGATCGGTCACTGGTTATTGGAAAAGCACTGCTGTGATTTAAAGTGTTTGTGTACTGTTTAAATTTAAAAACATAATATTATAACAATAAAAATCATCAGTTATTTTAGAGAAACAGGTTGGTGCTCAAATGTCCATAAGTGTGCTGTTAAATGTGTGTAGATTCTGCATTTCTCTAAGAACTAATCCCAAATAGCAAAACATTAGTTTAGGTCAGAATCTTTATGAAAACTGGGTTGTTAGGATTTAAGAATAAATTTCTTCTTAAGGACGATTGGAGCATGAGGCCCATTATTCTTAGTTTGTCGGTTCTTTGGCAATTTGCCCTTTATTTTCTTCAATACCAGCATTGGACAAGGCTACTAACATGCAGTTGAAATGCAGAGCACATACCAGAGCAAGAGCTGAGCTTAAATGAACACAGAAGCCCCCCCTCGTCCCACTAACAGCAAAAGTTACATGAGGAGGATGAGATGAGCTGATCAACATTAAACTACATAACACAATGAATAATGACACATAACATAATTTGACTGAACACACACTAAGCTCTAACTAAAAAGCACATACATCAGACAACAAGGACCGATCATGCAGAATTATCAGGCCTCATAAACAAAAGGGGCGGTACATACAGATTTTGTACTCTGATGTCTGAACATTCCAAAAGCAGGTGTTGAAATCTTGATTGGGATCTTTCAGGAAGAGAGAGCCTGAGAGTCTTGCTTGTGGAGGCTCACCAGATAATCCAAAATGTGTCCAAAAACAACAACAAAAAATTTAATATTATGTTTCTGTGCTTTTTAATACATAATTTACTCATCACTGCTTTACTTTTCATATTTTATTACAGCTTGACCTTCTCATCTTCCAGTCATTAGTCGCTACCCTGAATACTGCAGGTCAGTGGTGGAATCTGTACACAATCTGATTAAGATAAAATTGAATTAAGATTATGCTTTGTGTTTCTTCTTTGTGTTTGTTTTAATCATCTTCAAACACACCAGCGCATTCACACTGGAGAGAAACCCTATCACTGCTCAGTGTGTGGCAAGAGTTTTATTCAACGGATTTGTCTCCAAATACATCAGCGCATCCACACTGGAGAGAAACCATATCACTGCTCAGACTGTGGACAGAGTTTTACTCAACAGAGTAATTTCCAAAAACACCAGCGCATTTACACTGCAGAGAAACCGTATTACTGCTCAGACTGTGGAAAGAGTTTTACTCAACAGAGTCATTTCCAAAGGCACAAGCGCATCCACAGTGGAGAGAAACCATATCAATGCTCAGACTGTGGACAGAGATTTAGAGCGAGTGGTACTCTCAAAACACACCAGCGCATTCACACTGGAGAGAAACCGTTTTACTGCTCAGACTGTGGGAAGAGTTTTAATCGCCAGAGTAGTCTCCAAGACACCAGCACATTCACACTGGAAAGAAACCGTATCCTTGCTCAGAGTGTGGAAAGAGCTTTATGCAACAGAGTCATCTCCGATGCCACCGTCGCATTCACACTGGGGAGAAACCATATCACTGCTCAGAGTGTGGGAAGAGTTTTAATCAACATTGTGGTCTCCAACAACACCAGCGCATTCACATTAGAGAGTAACCATATGACTGAAATGTATTCAATCTTGAACACCTTGTAATTGCCAGAGAGACTTGGTTTCTCTCTGCTGGCCCGAGCCGGTCGGAATGTCCTGAGTTCTAACAGGGCTCTGGGAATGCCCCTCCCCCGCTGGGTCCCAGGGCCTGGGAGATGCATGTAGAGTGTGAAGTCCAGTGCTATACTATTCATTACTAAGCTGTGTATTTCCATAGTTTCATAGTTTTTGACCTCATCTGTTTTTGTTCAACTTTACTTTTGGCCTTTGATGGTGTTTTGATTATTTTGGTACTTTTTTGATTTATTTTTCTGATATTCTTGCTTTGCCCCTGTTTTGAGTCTGGCTAGCTGAAATTTTATTCATTTAATAAATCAACCTCTAGATTCCACTTGTGTCCAAGCCATTCATCCATCACAGTAATATTTGAACAAAGTAGCTTTCATTTTCAAAAAGCAATTTCCCCACTCCATAGAGAGCAAAGTCTCAACATGCAAACTCTGCTGAATGATTTTAGTTGTTTACTAAAAGAGTATATATATGACTTGCTGACAAGACACAAGACCATGGTGACATGGCAACAAGGCAAATTTATGCAAACTCTTTAGAAGTGTGGAGGGTGAGAAGCTGGGAGATTCTGATTCAGCCACAGTTTGTGTTACTAATCAGCTTAAGAGAATGTTTCTATTATACAGGGTGTATCATTTCAATAAACTCATATTTACACATTCCACTGGGGTCATGCAGTAATAGCTGATTAGCCTATTATCTCTCTACTTACCATACTAAAGAAAGTTACCAGGAACAACCCATTCCCATTACATTCCAGACATTCAGGAACATTATCACCTGTCCCTCATCAATAAAACAACCATTCCTGATAAACATTCCAGAAAATTCACAGCTTATTTGTGCCTAATGCAGAAAACAGTCCAGAACAAATCCCAGCATCAGTCCTTTTTATTTAATAAGAACAGACATATTATATTCCTACAGAAAGAGCATTTATGTGCTGTGCATTGCCTTGATAATCAATGTACTGATACATTTGTACTGATAAATTTGTTGTAGTTTCAAAAAAAGTTGTAGGTTCACCCAACACTTCAGACGCCAACTTAATGTAACTTTCTTTATTATTGTAAGTAGAGAGCACAATAGGCTAACCAGCTATTATTGCATGACTCCAGTGGAATGTGAACATATGATTTTATTTAAATTATTATAGAGTGTATAATATAAAAATTCAATATTCAAGGGTTGGAGAAGGGTTCCATCTGAACAGCAGTTGAACATGGGTCAGTGGATTCTAAGGGATGTGCAAACACTGTGCAGAAGAGTTGGGCTATAGCCTCCGTCACCCCCGGCTTTAAAACACAATCTATTTGTAGTAAAAAAAACATAAAACAAATGTCTGTTCAATGAAAACAGCCCTCCGATTTAGCCTATATGAAGTTAAACTCAATTTTTTTTACATTATTGTAGTAGCAACACTGCAAAACTGACATTTTATAATCAAGGTATTTTTTATTTTTTACATTTTTCTTCTTTGTAAATCAGTGATTGTCCAAGTAAAAAAAGCACCTGGTATTCCCATGTGGTCTCTCACCAAAGCATTTACCAGGCTTGAGTCTGCTTTGTTTCAAGATCAGATGAGAGACAGAGAGATTGAGAAAGAGGCTTAGAGTGCTATGGCCACAAGCAAACACATTTTTCTGTAAGAAAATTAATAACATGTTTTTGTGCCTATTGGGACATGACTGGGGGGCTAATAGATAAGCATTTCTGGATATATATTTTGCCCTTAGAGTATATCCTATATGTTGGCACCTCAGCTGGAAAGAGTAGTAGTTTAACAAAATCAGGCTAACAAATATAGGTTTGCATATTCTGCAATATTGTCCAGCTGTTCCAGTTTTAGCCATTCCTCTTTGCTATTCACCAATATCAGTAGATGTAAATATTCAAGAAGAACTCAAAAATAAATCCGAATGGGTTATGCCTTGGTTTATAGTTCACAGGTACCTGGAGCAGCATTATGGGAGCAAAGTTGTGATATACACAGA
>JBBPDA010089632.1:0-11877 GCA_037974385.1 Arnoldichthys spilopterus
TTTTTCCTCCTCTCTCTCTAGCGACTGCACTCCATCGTTGTAGCTCTTTATTTATTTATTTATTTATTTATTTATTTTATTTTATTTTATTTTTTTACATAAAAATATACATTTATTTTAGATTTTAATTCATATTCATTTTGTTCTGATTTTCCTGTAAAGCACTTTGAATGACCTTTATGTGTGAAATGGGAAAAATAAAGAAGAACCATGGTAATGTACCTTGTCAATCATTGTGGGGTGATTTTTATTTCCTATAAGTTATCGAGGTCGATGTTTTGCTCAGGTATTGAGTTAGACTATTCTTTGTACACTGACAAGCCACTTCTGTCTACACTCATTGTTCATTTTATCAGCTCCACTTGCCATATAAGTGCACTTTGTGGCTTAATATTACAGACTGTGGCCTGCTTCCCTCAATCATTGGTTAGCCCCCTTTACACCAGTCACGGCCCCCACAGGTACAGTGAGCAGGTCTTAAGTAGGTGGTGGATCATTCTCAACATAGCAACAACACTGACATGGCAGTAACATGATGTTGTGTGTGTGTGTGTGTGTGTGTGTGTGCACTATCCACATCTAACCTGTTTTTCTGTCTTGCAGATGTAAATGTTGTGATGCTGCATATGATGCTGCAGTGTATTGTGCAATACTGGCCTTTACAATACTGATTTGCAAAATGTACAATATGCAAATGAGCCCTCTAACCAATCAACAATGTCATTTACTATGTGTATATTATATTTGCTGAATGTGGATGTCCAATCCATAAGGCTTCTTCCTCCTGCCATGCATAATACTCACCCCCATTGTCACTACATCACAGATCTCGTCCTCCTCCTATATCTCCATCCCTCACTCCCCTCCCCGGCCCCCTCGCCCTGCCTCAGCTTTATTGCCACAGCTGTGTGGATCTTGCCATTCAAAGCACACATTTCGTCACCTGCCACAGCAGATCAGAACAGTGCAAAGCCTGACACTCCTGACCCAGGAGAAACAGAGGAGGTGTGGTACTGCATGGATTTTTTTTTCTTCTCCTCTTTCTCTGGGTGGTTTTCTGGACGTTTACACTATGACCGGCTTAGGGGCCGCGCAGGGCTGCTGTCACTGATAAGGCAGGTGACAAATGGACCAGTTACAACCCTACATTGGTTTTTACATTTAAAGAAGGCCACTGTCTAAGCTTTTAGCTTCCCTTCATGAAAAATCCCCCTGAATGGGAGTAAAAGTGCAGGAATTTTACACAGAAGCTGCCAGCAACCCGTGGCCTCACTGACCTCCTCTCTATCTTGTTCATTTTTTTTCCAGTGACATGCAAAAAAAAAAAAGCCACAAGCAGAACAATGTGATATACATGATATAAGTCACAAGCAATATATGATACATACAGTTTTTACTTCTCTTGATTATTTAACTATAGTTTTATAATATACATTTTATTATATAAATATATATTAATTAAATACATATTTTTGTACATATCATAACAAATATATACACAATTTTAATGTGTTTGTTGTTATTATTACATATTACTAGTACTACTGCTGCTAATAATGATAAAAATAAATAAATAAAATAATAATAATAAAAAAAGTTGTAATGCATATAATTTTAATGCATTGCATATTGATATTTTGCTAGTACTCCATTATCATGACAGCTTCATGTAGCTTTGTAGACGCATGTAACTCCTGCTCATGTCTGAGGTGTTGCAGATAAGCCGTCATCGCAGCTCGAGGTTAGTCCTATTTTAAGATTGGCTTGACTTGAACCTCACTTCTGGGCATCGCCACTCATACAGAGAGAGAGATGTGAGAGTAGTGTTGTTATTGTACGCTCACTTTGTCTCCATGGCCACAGGGCAGTGCAGATGGAGAGCTCTGGGCATTGTGGCCTGGGTGATGGCAGGGAAAATGGGCAGAGAGGGCAGAGGGTGTTGAGCAGAGTGAACACTTTACTAATAAGAACGAATGAGACGCAGCAGAGGAGCAGCAACAGAATGACTAAGAGAACAACTCTGTAGTCATGTCTTTCTCTCTCTGATCTGATCTCCTTCGTATCGATCGAGTCTGTCAGTGACTTGTTTACCTAAGTTTATCCTCCTTTTATCGTTTAGCTGCAGGAGGCTGCTGTTTATTCAGTGGTTGGTAACTCCTCCGTTTTTCTTTATAGTAAATTAAGTGGAGAAATTATAGTTGAACCGTATGGATGAAGTCCCCATATGCTGAGAATTGCAATTGTGATGTACTTCACAATGTATTAACGAGACATCAGTGATTTTCTACGTGAAGAAAGAACACTCTCTACAGAGATCATACTTAAATATGACATTGACTATGCAATTTCGATATCTTTTGCACAGAAAATAAGCTTAAAAGTGCATAAAAGTGTGAGAAGCATCTTATTTGTAGAAGTTTACTTATTTATGTACAGACATTTAAGAAAATCTGTCATTTAACCAGAGCTGCTCAGTTATTTGCATACGGTTGTGATCACACAGAACAGACCGAAAGTCATAAAAACTCATCTGCAGCATTTCAGATAGGATGCTCATTTACATTCTGCAGCCTTCTGTGCTATCAGTATCACAAGGATTTCACTGTGATCATGATTGCCACAAGGTTTATCACGCAGCCTTAGAGTGACTTGGTCAAATCCCAGTGCACAGGGTGCACTGTGCATCTGCAAAAGGGTAGTGATCAGTACAGGTGTAAATCACAATGTTCATTTTGATTCAATTCTGATGCAATTATTTCCGCCAATGATTTGATACATTTTTCACATTTCACACAATCTGCTACATTTCCATGGCAAGTTATAACGTGAACATTTTATTGTTAAAGGTCAAATACAGCATACAATTAATCATGAGCAAAAGCAGCGACTCAGTACAAAAAAGGGATGTAAATCATGAGTTTCATCATGATTGGATCCCGTCCGGTTATTTTAACCAACGATCCGATATGTTTTCGATACCTCAAAGTTTGCAGGGATGCGATTTGGTCCGATTGAGTTTGATTCGGTTGATTCGGTTTGATACCGGGGTCTGCAGTCTGTATAAAATATGATGAAATTTCACACAATCTGCTATTTTCCATGTAACTCACATATGCAAATAAATTATAATGTGAATTTTTATTGTCCACATACAGCAGTGTTTGTGCTATTTTTTGTCAATGCATCAGTGCAGATCGACCATTTTTGTACCCATAGTACAAAACACTGCACACAGTAAAATGTAGCATCGCATCGATACATCAATATTTTGGACAATGCATCGATACAGATCAACTCATTGTTACACACCTAGTAATCATCTAGTAGGGAGTAGATGTGTGATGGTTGGTTATATTCAAAACATATAACAGTAAACAGCACCGTCACTCAGGAATACAGAGGGCAGACATGATGCTTCTTTATTTTCAAAGCTGGGTTTTATTGTCTATATGGACATAAGGTTCTGTTTATGTGTCTGGTACGTTAAAAAGACTACAGAGGCTTACGGCTAGACTGACAGTCATTGGCATGCAGAGAGTCTGAGCTGCAAGGTCAGCGGCTGGAGGGTCCAACCGTACACGCACACACACACACACATGCACACACACACGCACACAGACAGACTGAGAGAAATGGGCAGTGATGGAGGGAAATCTTGCTTCTGATCCTCTGCATGTGCGAGTTATTATCCAGAGGCCACTTACAAGCACATGCCTCAACATGGGTGTGTTTAACAGGGACTACAGCTGGCTGACCTAGAAGCTCAAAACGTTTAGAACTAATGAGAGGTTTCATGCGTGTGTCTGTGCACTAAGGGTGAACGATACAAGACATTTTTATCAATGCACGATAACAGCAGTGCCGCATTTAACGAAGGCTGTGAAAAATCAATGAGCACAGTGACTTTTTCCTTTTTTCCTTTCTTTCCGATCAGTTTTTTATATAGATTTGGGGTTCTCTGTTGTTGGTCACTTGCGTTGTTTTCTGAAGTTTCATGATGTTGGTCTGAGAGAGTTAACTGTTGTGTGCGGATGGTTACATGTGCAGTCATATACACAGTCATATGCAGATGTGCGAACCTCCCCAGTCAAGGAGAACAGGTTAACACACGCTTTACAGGGAACATGCTGTGACATTGTCTGCTAATTTTAGTGCATAATAATTGTTTTTTTTTGTTGGTATAAATGTTAATTATTTTGTTTATTTATCCCCATATTAAAATGTGCAGAAGCGTGTTCGGATTTAAATGAGAAGACCAGCATTTGCAGCAACTGTTTAAGGGAAAAGAGAAACATAACAGAAGGAAAAAATGAGTGAGTTAGAAGCGATAATGACATGATGGACTGACATCCAATCAGCTACTTGTTCTTGTGTATATGTATGTACTTATTGTCCATAAGTGCTTTGTGATTGGTCTAAATCTTTTTAATGAGCCATGCTGTAGTTTAGTGTTTCAGAAGTACCGACAATACTCATATATACGATGTACCATGACACTACGTTCTCAGATTGACACATATTTTATCATTAATTCGCTCATTTTCCAAACCGCTTGTCCATTTCGGGTCACAGGGCAGCTGACTGCAGGCCCAAGGTGGGGTACATCCAGGACAGGAGGCCAACCCATCGCATGGCAACACATAGACAGACAACTGTTCTCACACTCACATGAGCAATTTCGAGTATCCAGTCAACCTATTGCAAGCCACTGGATAGTGGGAGGAAACCGGAGCTCCAGGAGATCACCTTTAAACACTCAGGGAGAGCTTGCAACGTTGCACACCCGTGACTGACCCGGGGATTGAATCCAGGACCTTCTTGCTGTGAGGCAACAGCACTACCCACTGCGCCACCGTGCCACTCTATATTTTATTGCAATAATGGTAAAATATTGGTAGTATAGAGGAGTGTGTATGCATTAGAGGAGAGTGTATGCATGTGTGTGTTCGTGTGCATGCATATTTATGTGTAATTTGCTTCTACCAAAAATCTTTATGTTTAAAAAACCCAAATGGTTCATTCATTTTCTAATTTTGAAGTGTACAGTAGTTCTGTCTTTCAGAAATGGTCCTATAGTGCACAGCAGCGCTGTTGTTTTTCCATGTGCCATGTGTAATGAATGAGTCACTTAAATCGCCTGCAGTCATATTCTTTTATTCAACATATGCACGGAATCCAGGACATTTGTACATTACAATCTACACAAATGCTTAAACACAAACATGCCTACGTACAGTACGGTATACACTGATGAGCCACTTCATTAGAACCGCCTTGTTTCTACACTGATTTAATTAGCTCCCCTGGCCATACAGTGGACACGTTGTAGTTTACAATGAATCCCGTCCATCTCTTTCTCTGCATCATTTGTTAGCCCTCTTTAAACTATTCATCACGGGTCAGGACCCCCGCAGTGAGCAGGTATTATTTGGGTGGTGGATCATTCCATCACAGCAGTGACCCTGACATAGTAGTGGTCATGTTGTTGTGAGTGTATGTGTGTTTGAGTGCACAATGTGACAAAGTGGACAGTAAGAGGACACGGTGTTTAAAAACTCCAGCAGCACTGCTGTGTTAGCCACTCTGTGCAACACACACACAAACACACACACACACACACACTAACATGCTACTACCATATCAGTGAGCTGTGAATGGTCTACCACCCTAATAATACCTACTCACTTATCCTGTGGGCTTGTAGGTCCTGGTCATTGATGAGCAGATAAAAGGTAGATGTACTTAGTAATTACATATGAATAAATTGTGTTAAGTGTCTATGTATAAAGTTAACAGTGCTGTTTAGCAATGGTATGATACCACATGGCACTGTGGTGCAGTGGTTAGTACTGTCGCCTCACTGTTAGAAGGTCCTTGGTTCGGTCCCCGTGTTGGCCACAGGTGCCTTTCTGTACGGAGTTTGCAAGCTCTCCCCGTGTTTTGCGCGTTTCCTCCGGGTGCTCCGGTTTCCTCCCACTGTCCAAAGGCTGCAGTAGGTTGATTGGCTACTCTAAATTGCCCATAGGTGTGAATGTGTGTATGACTGGTGTTTGTCTATGTGTTGCCCTGCGATGGGTTGCCCTCCTGTCCTGGGTGTACCCTTGGTTTTGCTTTGGCCAGCTTCCCCGCAACCCAAAAACGGAATAAGGGGTTGCCACATTTTCTTACAGATTTGTTGCACTTTTTTTTCAGATACAGATGCAGTTATTGAAAGCTGTAGCACTGGACACTACTGCTACTGATCTGATTTCTTTTCTTTAAAAACCACTTTAATTGAAGCTTTTAATGAGCTCTTTTAACTGAGGCTTTACATTTAGCTGCTTAAGATGAGGATCTAAACATCTCTCTAGTCTACACTCATCAATAATCATAAAGTCTTACACCCTACTTCCCTACAGGAAGACATACATTGCAAACAACATGACATCACACAGCGTGAGTGTGTAGCTATTTCAGGCTAGATTTGATAAAGGCCTGGATCAGATTCATACCTTTTTACCTTCCGTTATCCGATCCGGTATTTCCTGCTGATAATGGGCCTATATCCAGGGCTGGGTCAGTCCCAGCCCTTATGCTATTGTATTGTAGTGCAATAAAAAGATGCATAGGTCGTACGAGTTATAAAACGTTCACGTCTTCTTCAGTGCTCAGCAGTACGGGCAGTATAGTGTTGCATGTGCCAGGTGGCGAGCCTGTAGTAATCAGCCTGTTCTTTAATTTACAGCCCCACATTCAGTGCTGTGCGTCCTGCTCTGATGTATTTCTTTTCCGTGGGTGTGTGTGTGTGTGTGTGTGTGTGTGAACATGCCATGGGAATCTCTCCTCCAGAGCGGGTGTGAGATTTGTGAGCTCGGAGAGGTGGTACTTCGTATCTAAAAATACGAGGTGAATTCACAGCTTAGATGGAGGTTATTGCTGTTGATCACATGTAAGAAGTTCCTCGCGAGCCAGAAGGTGTGCAGGAAAACAAAGCTTGTCACCAGAGAAGCGGGCGCTGGGTGTGCCGCTGAACTGCAGGGTTCAGAACCTGTCATGTTTCGCCGTGTTTGTTGGTAGTGGTGTATTAGTTTGTGGTGTGTGCTGCATTTTTTTCCACTGTACATTACAGTAATAACAGACACATGTATCACATGCTTCTTGCAGAAGCGAGAACACCCAGACCCACCCATTTATTTTTTATTGGCTCAAGCAGAATGAAGTTAACTCTCAATTATGGCTGTCACTGTCCATTGCATTAGTAATCGAGTAATCTAAAGAGTATTTCGACTGAGTGTACATGCAATTTGTAACAGCAGACATTTCATTGTACTATATACACATGCATCACTCCCTATAGAGCCATCAACACTCTCAGGCATACAGTGATAAACCCATGGACTACTTATTATGCTGGAATGAGAAATACGTGTTTTGGAGATGTTTTAAAGTCCCAGTAAAACAAAATGTTTTCCTTATCTTGCTCTTGTGGACACACAATGTACATGTACAAAGTATTTTCTTTGATTACCTTTCTAATGTCCACTAAATGGCCAATGTATGTTGTGTCAAGTCTTCTCTCATCATTCCCAAGGCTCTGGTGTGGGTTCTCCCAGCCACACAGTTTTATCAAAACTGGGTTCTCCTTTGGACTGTCTGTGCCAGAAAACGGTGTGAACCAAGCATAACTGAGCCAGCAGTCTAGCTCGTCTGTCTGCATGTCATCTGTTTGTTCTGGTTGCACATCCAGCCTTACGGTGAATCAAAACCTTCACTTCTTTACGACAACATGTAAAAGCTGGATAATGCTTGAATGAGTCATGGACACAGCGGGGACAGTCTGCAGCATGGTCTTTATAGTGGTTTGTGTATTTTAGGAGTTTTCTTCTTCTTCAGTGTTTGAACTATGTTTAGTCATTTTTTTTTATTGTCAGCACACTCCATCACAAGAGCACCACACTGAAATTTGAACACTGCATTTAACTCATCCATACATGAAGCAGCAGGCAGCAGCAGCATCCAGGGAGCGGTGTAATGGGACAGTACCCTGCTCAAGGGTACCTCAGTGATACCCGGGCCGGGAACCTGCGTAGCTTGAGCGCTAATCTGTGTACATAAGCGTCCATTACTTTTTAGCCTTGTACCTCCAGGGCGAATCTCCAGTCACTTAACATGTTTTGGCTGCTTGACTGCATTCGGTGAACACTCCCTTTACCTGGCGCATTCACAGGTACAGTGCTCGATTTACCTTGCTCTGGTAAGTACGTGCATCCTCTGCCATCCCAGTCAGGCTTTACCCACTTTAGCTACCCCCTCCCCATGCCTGCCTGCTGGCTGGGGGCTCCCAATGCCACCGCAGCAGCAGAGAAGCCTCTCTTCTGGAGAGATGGAGCTATTTGTGTCGTCGCAGCGGATGGATCTAAATATACATCAGAGTGAGGTGTGGAGCGCATGGGTAGCTGCCGTGCAGATGGTGGGTGGCACCCACACTGTTATACAATGTGAGTTGTGTAACACACAGAGATCGCCTACTAGTATCCCCCATCAACTCTTTTTCTCAGTCTATTCCATTCTCTCTGGATCTTTTTCACTCCCTCACACCCCCCCCCCCCCCCCCAGTCCCCCCTTCCCATTATGCGAGTACGCTTTACTCACTTGGCAACACACAAGCATGTCACACTCTGAATCTCAGGCTGAGCATTATAGAGGAACTCTACCTGTCAGTGTGTGTATACATAATGGATCTACCACTCTAAAGCCGTTTTTCTTTCTCTCTCTCTCTCTCTCTCTCTCTCTCTCTCTTCTCTCTCTCTCAAGGTGGAGCCTCCTTCGCACTCCCTGTGCTTCTATGTAAGAATGAGGTGAAGCCATGTGAGAGAAGATGATTTAAAATCAATTATGTATGGGAGACAGTAACTCTTGGAAAGTGAAGAACACAGAGCAGTATATTCCAGTATATTAAAGGGATACTCTGGCAGCTTTCACTCAAATCTTTATTATCTACAGGACACATTGAATTACCATGAACAATGATTTCTTCATGTTTCACTGTGCAGAGTTGAAGAGAGAAGCCTGTGCTAAAGCAGTGATTCTATTACTATGGAAACATCTGTGGTAATCAGCCTCAACCTGCAACTACAGTTCCTTTAAGTGAAAGTGACTATTTGTCATGAAATGTGACTTCTGCATTTAACCCATCACACGTGCACTCGTAGAGCAGCAGGAAGCTATCAACAGTTCCCGGGGAGCAGTGAAGCGGGACCACACTTGGTCAAGGGCAGGGTCCTAACCAGGCCACCACTGCCCGCTTAAGCAGTGGGATTATGAGCCTGGCTGACTGGGTCTAATATTAATGCACAGATGTATAATATATTACATATTTAATGCATAGGCCTACCTTAGAAACACCCTAGTCAAATGACATGTTTTGTTCATTTTTGGGGACAATTAACTGTTGGGAACAAAGTCAAATATGGTGTTTTATTTGCTGAGTTAAGCGTTGAAAAAAAAAACTAAATATGAAATGTGCTATAACTTTTGCATGGGCAGCATTTATTTCTCCAACATGTTTCGTTCGTACAGAAGTGTGTTCTCTGTACAGGATGTGCGCTTCCTTTTATTTTGAAATTCAACAAAACGTAATTTGACCATGGATACCCAAACATTTGCACACGGCTCCGCAAGATGACTGTTACAGTGACCCCAGTGACCTCACTGGTGTTTATACTTGCTTGAAGGGACAGTGGGACAGTAAGCCCTGTGGAAGCCTAGGTGTACAGTCATTTGCCTGGCTGAGGTAGAGCAGGAGAGAGCTAAAGTATTGACATATAGATGGAATGCAAACAGATGTACCTCCTGGAGTTAGAGAACGGTGTTTGGCTTTATAATTACATGGATGACCATATTTATACAGGTACATAACACTGCAGTTGCGGTTGAACTTTGTCTTTTAAGCTTTCTACTTTAGCCCAAAGTGGTGAAGAATCTTGCAGTTTTTCTCTTCTCTGATGTTGCTTTTTAATGATTTTATTGGTTTCTACTCAAAGCAATGCTGAGATGTAGTTTGTGTGTCCGTGTGCGTGTTTGGTTATCTGTGTGCAAGATTTTAAAGAGCAAAAGGGTGCAAATGCCTTTGACCTTTTGTGCCGTTTTACTTGCACAAGCTATTTTAGTAGACAAATTGAATGTTTCTGGTTGGAACACACATTCATTCCTCTTATTAATGGGCTTGATTATTGTTATTAATGTCTCCAGTGAAAGCACCCCACCCCACCCCCTTTCCTTCAGTACATTCATGTATTAGTGCATCAGGCTTGTTTTATAACCGTGATTTGAGAGAAGGCATGGTACTGTAGAGTGACATCATCTGTGTGGGCTCCACTCAGTGTTGCCAGGGTTTCCAGACTGTGTGTGTATCTCAGTGGCTTAGTGTTCAGAGAAGAGATTGTTAATGATGCTGTGATGTGAAGTTCTGGGCTCTGGATGGTATATTTGGCAGCAGCAATGGCAGTAGGTAGAGCTGAAGAAGAAAACCTGCCAAAGCCACAGCTGGAGCAGCCAGCGCATCTCTGAGCCCCACTGCAGACCACAGAGCTGAAACACCCACTCATGTCACACAGCCTCACCCATTCACTCTGACTGTCTGCTTGTCTGTCTTATCTCTGCACAATAATTTGAATATATGGAAGGTGACTGCAGATCACATATTGAAATATAAACAGGCAGTTGTTCGGTGAGGTATGCGGATATTACGCCGTTTAAATCTTTCAAAACAACCAAGAAAACTCTACAGTCTATCCTAAAAGACGGAAAAAAAAAAAACAGTGTAGGTCTTTCAAAACGCCATGAGCTCGCCCTCATTTTCGTTGGGAACTGTGCTGCTGCTTTTTGTACAAGTTTTTAGGAAGGCTAGTGAAAAGAGCCTTACAGTAATCACTTCTGCTCAATGCAAATACATGAACATGTTTCTATGCATTGTTCTGGTATAGAAAGCTTTAGGGATAGTCAAATTTCCATAATATATCAAAATATCAAAAAGCATCTTAAGTGACTACATGAAGGATAAAACAGAGCTACGCTAAGTTACACCCACATTTCATACTTCAGGTTGATGAGTTTCTCACAGAACAGCTGAGTTTGAGCACCAGGAATCAATCTTTCATTTTTTTTCCTGATTTAATTGCCGAACGGTTTGAGACTTGCACTGGGTAATATCTGATTTTCAGAAGGAAGGGAAATGGATAGTTGTGTATCAGCATAGCTATGAAAACTGCGTATTTTAAGTCCAAAGAGAAAAGCGAAGCTGATCCTTTGTGAAAGATAAGTGGCTTTATGTTATAATGAGTGGTATATTGGTGTTGTTTAATAAGGTTAAACAAATATGGTTGTGGTATATCGTGTGATGTAATTTTATTGTAAAATATTGATGTAGTATATTCGTGTTGTACAGTAATGGTGTTATTATATTACTGTATAGTAATGGTATGGTACAGTATTGGTGTGGTATCATAATGGTGTGTTATAATAATGTTTTGGTATATTATTGGCGTAGTATAATACTGGCATGGTATGATATTGATTTTGGATAACAATGGTGTGGTATAATATTGGTGTGGTATAAAGCTGTGGTATAATAATGATGTGCTATAATAATGGTGTGGTGATATAATGGTCTGGTGTAATGTTGCCATGGTATATTGGTGTGGTATATTATTGGCATGGTATAATAATTGCTTGATATAACAATGGTGTGGTATAAATAACACACTCTCTCTCTCTCTCTCTTATCTATCTTGTTCTCTCTCTCCCTCTCTCTCTCTCTCCCCTCTCTCTCTCTCTCCCTCTTCCTTTTGAGTTACTCTGCTGAGATACCAGTGATCCTGCCCCTTTCTGCTGTCTGGA
>JBBPDA010089683.1:0-11873 GCA_037974385.1 Arnoldichthys spilopterus
TGATTTTAGCAAATGGCTGCAATATGACGAAGAGTGAAAAATTGAAGGGGGTCTGAATACTTTCCGAACCCACTGTAAATACTTACATTTTACTTTTCATTAAAAAAATCTCCAACATGGACTTCAGCTATGGCCATGGTGCTCTGATGAGGAACCTATATCCTGTGCTTCATCATCTTTCTCTGCTGTAGTAGTAGCCATCATTACAATTACCAAGCTCAGCTATTAAAAAATTTGCAGCACCCACTTTGAACCTGACTGAGAGTGTAGGGGTAGTTTACTGTAATTGGTTTTTTCCTGTGATGAACATAAAATGGTCTATTGCATTTTAGAAAACATTTTCCAAAATTTCTCTACTTAAGTAAAGTGCAGACACTCAAAAATGTACTTCAGTACTCAAGTACATATACTTTGTTACTGTCCACCCCTGTAACCCAGAAACCCTGCAGTGCCACAGGATTCGGTTCCTGGCCTGGAGACAAACTTATTCACTACAGTACCTTTTACACTATCCTGCACTGTAGTGCTGTCTTCACTGGTAACATTAATGAATTCAGCTGCATCACTGGTTCCCTCTGTCGTAGGTGGCATGTCACCAGGTGTTAAGGAAGCTGGACAAAAAAAAGGATAATGTACTCTTATTTACTGGTCATTAAAAAAATGCTGGGGTGGGGGTTATTTCGATTTAATGTCCTACAGACCCGCATCACAGCAAGTTATTGCAACGTTTAAGTACACCTAAATCAACTCACGAGGGCTGTACACTGTACACTAAACAGATATGTCACAAGACTGATGACACAGCAGAATTATGCCTTCATACGGAGCCACACACATTTTAGCTAGGCTTCCAGAATAATAAAAATGACCAATATTTAGAACAATGTGGTACCCTCGATATGTATTACATATTTAACATGTTATAACAAGTAATAACAAGTGTATTATTTATTAATAAAGTGATATGCAGGCATTCTGCATATTTCCTTCTGCAAAATCCTCAATTAACTCCTAATTTAAAATCCTTTAGCAGGAAAGTGGCATTTGAGCTTATGAGAATAACATACCTAGCTGTCTTCCCATCAAAAACCTTTCCTTACAAGCCAAGGTAGCTTGTAAAGCTGGGGCTCCCTGAACCTGATCCTGCTGACTGGGGATGCAAGGGCATGCTAAAGTCGATATTAGGATACAAGTCCTGTGTCTGACTGAGGGAAGGACTAATGAGTGAAGTCCTGCTGTTATGTTTATGTTGCTCATGTCTTTGCCAGCAATAATTAAGTCGATGCTTTTCTCACTCTCACAGTCTTTTGTTTCATATGGTTGTATGCTCCTGGGTGTAATACTCACAGTTTCTAAAAATGATCAGTGTCATTACAATTATGTGAAGATTAGAGCTATAGTCAAGACCACCTTTGAGTCCAAGACAAGTGGAGTCTAAATTAAGTCCAACCAAGAGAGACAAAACCTAAACTCTTTGTGACCACTTACTTACCTTTTTAAATTTTGTTAGAAGCACAATGTTTTCTCAGTTTGAAGACAATCATTTTGCAGTATTATTTTTAATTATTAAAAACCAAATGCTGGGTAACAACACAGTTGTTATCATTTGTATAGTCCTACAACCCCATCATTCAGATAGACCAAGATAAAAACTCCTAAACACACAAATTAGTTATCGATTCTTTGATCATAAAAAAGCAAATGCATGAGAGGTTAGGAAACCCTCTTGAACACAAGGAGCTGGATGAGTAAACAAATAAATGCAATAAGTATGATTTTTTTATAACAGAAATATTAAATGACCAGCATGGAGGGAGTAATCAAAGTTTATGCAGAAACAAGACCCATGACTGCAGTAAAAAGAACTACAAGGTAAATACTGTCACATTACTCTTCAACTAATTATCAAGCCTTTCATGAGTGAAATCATGCATGTTAGAACCAGAGCTGAGCAGCACTGTTTCCTTGTCATCTTGGTTAACCAACTGAATGAACATTTTTTCCCAAGGTTTATTTTTGGGTATTCTACCAAAGCAGGGCAATAAGACTTCCTCACCCTCTATCACAGAGGTTTGTGCCTCAGGATCTACTGGAGCTTTAGAGGGAAAGGAAAATATTATTAATATTAATATATTAATTGAACGTGACATAATCCTTGACAGTGGCTAAACTTAGCACTTTTATATGATAAATTTATGAGCAGTGTAATTATAAAGGAAGTTGCTCTGCCCACAAACATGTTATTTCATGACAAATGTTGCAAGGCTGGAGTAGCATTATAGACGTCATATTTAAACTAAAAAGAAATTAAATGTATTTAAACATTTGAAAATTTAATACAAATTGTCTTACTTATTGTCTTACTATTTTCCATGATTATTTAAACATATTTGGTTTCTCTAAATGTCATAACAAAAAGTTTATCCACTCAAGTCAACTCAACTCAAAGTGTACGCAACTGAAGTTAACCAAAGAGTTGTACAATATGCCTACTAATAGAAGTATGCCCTGGTCACCAGCAACCCATTTGTTATTTTGCTTTTATAATAGTTCTATTCTAAATTTATAACAAATTTATTGTTGCAATTTGTGTGCAAAATTGGTATTTCAAAGTAATTACCTTATTAGCTCAAAAAAATCTTAGCCTCTTAAATGTAATCTGTTGTACTCAAAATAATTTCCGGGCCTCTGCAATAAAACATTCTCACTGCTGTAGGCTGAGCTGTTGCAGGGTTCTCCCCAACTGCACCTCAACCTTAGTGATCTGAGAGTATGCTGCCAGACAGGCTTTGTTGAGGACAAACATGACATGTGCAAGAAAACAGCTTAAGGATGCAGTGACTTAGGCAGAGTTTGTGCAGATCTATCATTTTTTAATTTGCAACACAATCTGAGCCGACTCACCTGTTAGAACTGATGCTAAAATAACTGCATGAAGACAAACTCTCATGTTGAAAGGAAATGTCTCTTAGAAATTCTATGATCAAAAAGACAATGAAGAACACTGTAAAACAACAAAACAAAAAGGAGAGCTTCCAGTTCAACTTGGAAGGCACAATTAAATAGAAAGCAATAAACGTTTGGTAAAAAACAAAATGTGCAATTTTTTAATTTTCTTGAAACGGTATTTAAATGACAAAAGTACAAAGAATCAGGTTATTGGTAGTGTAATATTTGGTAGTTCCCCTATAATTGAAAAGTCACTGATTCAAATCCCAGAGCAGTAAGGTATCTGTGAGCAACCACAAGAGCAAGCGCTTCTCCCCAGGTTCTGCCCGAATCAGCTGCCCACTGCTCTTACAGATGGGTCTAATGCAGAAGTTGCATTGCTTTGTTGTGTGCTGCACTGTGCTGTGTTCACATTGACGTTCACTTTAAAACAACTTCTATTGATTTAACTTGATTTTGTAAATATAAATAAATTTAGACTTTAATGCCCACAACACACTTAAATTAGGAGTGAAAACTTTACAGTATATTCAGTTTACACCATTTTGAAGCATTCCACAACATGACTGGGTTTAAAAAAGGCATCCACCAAAGGGTCTTTGCAAGCAAACATGGGTCATGGCTCACCACTTTTCAGCATACACAGTCAACAAGATATTGCAAAGACTTTAAATCTTTACCATGTACAGTACATTATGGTGTGAAAATCAGGGAATCCAGAGAAATCTGTGTAGGGCAATGCCAGAAACTGTAACGCGCCAGCGTCGTGGCCGATGCGGGAGTTTTTTTTTTAGAGCCCAATTGCAGGGTGGCAGAAGGGAGCACCGCCTCCCCGGTCGCGTCAGCGAGAAAGGGGAGGGGCGCTTTGCGAAACTAGACAAGTTGATTGGCCCTGGCTGAATACAGGTGGAAAATTGCGTCGGGTGGGTTTACACTGTCTTCCGCCGGCGCAATGTGTAAACAGATCGCGTTGGAGCTACCATGTGTAGCGGTTAGCTTAGCCTGATGGTAACACGGGCTAAGCTAGGGGCCGCCCTGGGTCACACCAGTAAGGGGAAAGGTTACTGGGTTTAAGAGTAAGGAAAGGAAGCGCTGGAAGCAGGTGCGAGCCAACTAGCCACCCCGGCCGTATGCTGGAACCCACTACGAGCCAGCCACGGATCTCCGGGCCCTCGGCCATCAGGGAGTCCGTCTCGGGCCGACTCAGGGGTTGCTCTCGGCATACAGTTGGCACACCAGCCACCAGGGAAGAGGGAAAGGGTGCTGGGACCGCCTGCTAGTTTCTAGAGCCCTCAACTCGAGAGGGAGCACTGCCGAACTGCAAAGAGCCTTGGAGTGATCATCAATGACCAGCTGACCTTCAAGGATTTCATTGCATCGCCATTTCATTGTACGCTGTTGTGTGGCGTACTCTGAAAGGTATGATCTGATCTTGCAGATGTTGTACAACCTCTGAAAGGTATGATCTGATCTTGCGGATGTTGTACAACCTACAACATCCGCAAGATCAGATCATACCTTTCAGAGTACACCACACAACTACTAGTCCAGGCACTGTTTATGGTTATATATTTACTGGTTATGTCTCGCCCTAACTACTGCAACTAACTGCTGACCGGTCTACCTGCAACCTTAATCAAGCCATTCCAGAGGATTCAGAATGCAGCAGCTTGGCTGATCTTTAACCAGCCGGAATGCGCTCGCATGACACCACTACTTTGCTCCCTGCACTGGCTCCCCATCTCCACTCGAATCAAGTTCAAGTCCTTGATGCTCACCTACAAGATCATTGATGGATCATTTCCTGGCTACATGAAATCACTCATCCAGACATACACACCCACTCAGATCAGCGAGGGAACAGCGACTGGAGATTCCATCCCCTCATGGAATCAAGCACCACTCCAGACTCTTCTCCTTCATTGATCCTCAATGGTGGAATGAGCTACCCAGTAACACAAGATTAGCTGAGTCTCTCTCAACGTTCAAGAAGCAACTCAAGACTCAACTGTTCCGCACCCACTTCAGCACATAAGCCTAGTGGTCACATATTAACTATTGCTACCCGATAACTACCCGATTTCACTGTAGACCTTGTCAACTGTTATATTGTAGTAGTTTTTGTAAGCACCTGGCATATGTATTGATTGTTGTAGCGGTTCTCTGTAGTTAGTGTAAGCACTTGGCATATGTATGTATTATTGAAGTTGCTCTCTGTAGTAGTATAAGCACTTGGCATATGTATTTATTGCAGTAGTTGCTGTCAGTAGTTACGGTAAGCACTTGCTTTATGTATTTTGTATAAGTTGTTCTCTATAGGTATTGTAAGCACTTGGCATATGTATGTATTATAGTAGTTGCGTCTGTTATTTTACAACTACGAGAAATGCTTTGGTCTTTCTTGTAGCACCACCTCCAGTATTACTCTGTGCAATGCGAATGCTTGATTGCTTCCTCTCTCCTGGAAGTCACTTTGGATAAAAGCATCAGCCAAATGAATAAATGTAAATGCAAATGTAAACAATGGTTACCTGCAAGGAAACGTGCAGTCATTATTGGTTTGCACAAAAAGGGCTTCACAGGCAAGGATATTACTGCTAGTAAGACTGAACCAAGATCAACAATTAAGATAATTAAGAAGAAGGCCTCAGAGTGCCCAAGAAAGTCTAGCAAGCACTAGAACCATCTCCTAAATTTGATTCTGCTGTGGGATTGGGGCACCACCAGTGCAGAGCTTGTTCAGGAACAGCAGCAGGCAGGTGTGAGTGCATCTGCATGCACAGTGAGGTGAAGACTTTTGGAGGATAGCCTGGTGTCAACAAGGGGAGCAAAGAATCCACTTCTTTCCATCATGGACAGACTGATATTCTATAAAAGGTACAGGGATTGGACTGCTGATTAATTTTCTCTAAAGAATCCCCATTCCGGTTGTTGGGGGCATCTAAAAAAAAAGGTCCAGAAAAGAAAAAGTGATCGCTACCATCAGTCCATGTGTCATTCCAACATTAAAGCATCCTAAAACCATTCATGTGTGGGGTTGCTGCTCAGCCAAGGGGGTGGGCTTAGTCACAATTATGCCTAAGAACACAGCCATGAAAAAAGAAGGGTACCTTAATATCCAAGAACAGTTCAGTGAAGAACAATAGCTTTTTCTGCAAGACAGAGCACTGTGCCATAAGGCAAAAGTGATAACTAAGTGGCTTAAGGAACAAAACATCAAAATTTTGGGTGCATAGCCAGGAAAGTCCACAGACCTTAATCCCATTGAAAACTTGTGGTCAATCTGAGGTGGATGGACAAAGTCCATTCTGACAAGTCCAAGCATTGATTACACAAGAATGGATTTGGCCCAGAAGTTGATTGACAGCATGCCAGGGTGAATTGCAGAAGTCTTGAAAAAGAAAGTCCAACACTGCGAATTGACTCTTTGCATAAACTTAAGGTAAATGTCAATAAAAGCCTTTAAAACTTATGAAATACTAGTAATTATGAAAGTAAGTATTTGTCATAGTGAACACACTCAAGCACCACAACGAAATGTGGAATCTGCATTTAACCATCACACCTGCACACTGGAGCAGTGGGCAACTATCAGCAGTGCCCGGGGAGCAGTGTAGCGGGACAGTACCTTGGTCAAGGGAACCTCCGTAGTGCCTGGGCTGGGACTTGAACCTGCGACCTTCATTTCACTAGGGTAGGTTCCTAACCACTAGGCCAACACTGCCCATTATACTTCAGTATATGCTTCAGTTACCATAGAAACATTTAACAAAAAGATCCAAAAACAATGAAGCAGTAAATTTCATAAAAACCAATACTCGTGTCATTCGTCAAATCTTGTTGCAAGCAAGAATGTACTTTTGCCAGTTAAATAAAAGTTCAGACCATTAACAAATCAAAGATTCTTGTATTTATTGCATTTTACAAAACTTTTTGCCAGAAATCAGATTGTTGTTTTGTTAGTACATGAGGTCATACCCCCACAAAGAATGGGAGCCATGCAGCATGTCTATATCAAATTATTTGTAATACAACCTTTTCTATGAGTGTTCACAATACATGGAGTTATTTAACTATCCTTAAGCTAGGATTTAAAATTTGTTTCAAAAACAGTAGTTTGGGCACTATATGACCATAGAATCCTGAAAACTCGACAGGAACACGTGTGTAAATCGATGAGCTGCAGCTCACTGTCCGTGTGTAAAAATAGGTAGCCGAAGGAGCAATTACTTACCGGACGGAGGTCGAGCAGTTGCGCTAGTATCAACAGCCCCAAGGCTCTCCAGTCTGTGCAAGCACTCGCGTTTTTTTAGCCGTCATCCCACATAGGCTGATGACCTCTCCCCTTTCAGTCTAATGCATTGAATTACAAATAACCTCCCCCCAGAACTCCTGTAAGTTATAGATTTGGCTGTAGATGTATCTGCACTACGGACCGTACCGTTGCGCACTACGTATGATTTTCAGTCTAAAGATTGGACTGTGCGGGTTAAAACAGGAAAAGTTCAGTTTCAATACTGAGCAGTTACTGTTTAGGTACTGGATACTGTATAGATTTGGATCTGCTGGCAGCGCATGCTATTTCTCTCCATTGGCTGTGTCATGTGTATCTGCGTGCACGTGTGCGAGCCGCAGATCCGACTTAATACGTGGCTATGCAGATCAGCTTCAGGGAAACATAAGTCGGCAGCAGCAAGTTTCTGCGAACACGCTACCGATTGACGTCTTGGTGTTCCAGCGGGCAGGCAGCCCATATGTAGTAGGCACCCACTTGTACTGTAAACAGTTTAACTCCTGCATTGTACGAATACATATTAACGCATGTTGAGAGCTCCTGCATACTTCATAAAAACTTAGGCTACGCAAGAGATACAAGCCATAAAAAGGTGTATAATTACAAGAAATACTTGTTGAAAAAAAGTTGAGAAAAGTAAAATTAAGAATAGGAAGTTTATAGTATATTAAAGCTGCACCATTTGACACATTCTACAAGTAGCAGGTGAATTGGTAAGGTAAGGGTATCATGATTGGGTGTAAAAGAAGCGGTCAGTGGGTGGACACTGGGAGCAAGTGGACAGTGAACACTTGTTGAAGTGCTGACAGCAGAAAAAAGAGGGAAGCGTAAGGATCTGAGCCAGTCTGCAAGGGAATTTTTGTGATAGCTAAATGACAGAGTCAGAGCATCTCCGAAACTGCAGGTCTGGGTTCCAGGTATGTAGGAGTCAGTACCTACCAAAAGCGATTTAAGGGAAAACTGAGGAATTGGTGACAGGGTAATGGGTCATTGATGCATGTAGGAGTGAAGGCTTGTTTAATCTCAAAGAGGAGCTCCTGTTGCACAAAATTTTAATGCTGACAGAAAGGTTTCCGAACAGTGCTCCACAGTTAGAACTGTTCTGGCTGCAGGAGTGGGACCTACACAATATCAGGCAGGTGGTTTTAATGTTCTGGCTGATCTGTGTACGGCCACATAAGGGCAGGAGTATTTGGGAGAACTGTTGTCACAATCCATTGTGTCATCAAGAAATGCAACCTGAACCCTTTTAACAAAGAGTTACAGATAGAATATATGGTGTTTCAAAAAGAGGAAATTCAACCCCTCAGTTCCAAAACAATGACAAGCTAATAAAAAAGGAAAGTTGATATTGTAATAAACTTTACTCTGTCTCAGCTTTGAGTGTTACAGCCATCAATCTTTAGGTTTTATATTTACAAATACAAATAAGTTGGTTAATGAAAACATTAGACATACTTTTTGAACTTTTGCCAGTTAAAGATTCAAGACAATTAACAAATACTAGATTCTAGTTGTACTGCATTTCACAAATGTCCACCATGTAGAGAAATTGAGTTTGTAGAATGTGCACATCAGTAATCATGAGCTGAAATAAGTATTCAGAAATTAGAATCACACCTGCTATTTCATGGCCTATAATCCCTGAAATCCCTTAATTTCAAAAGTTTTCAGGTGCACATCATTAAAATATATTTTTTCCAAAATTGGGCCATAAAGCAATGCTTCATTCAACAACTCAATTTGCAGTTGTCAAGTTATCCTAAACACAGTAAATCAGCAAAGATTGTTTGGTGTCTGAAGTTTGCTTCTATAGTGTGGCATTGGAGCTATGAGGATACCCAAGACTAAAAAGACAAAAGGATAGGGGGGAGGGGAAGGGAAAAAAACAAACAAAAAAAACAGAACTACCAAACGGTGCCCCTGCACTAGAAGGCCAGACACCCCCCCCCCTTAAATACAATGTAAGATCAAAGGAAAAAAAAGACACAATGCTATAACTATTTCATTTAATAAAATAAAATTATCATAAAAGGTAAAATACAAAGCTTGAGGAACACTTTCAAAATATGAAACTTCCTTTCTACGATGTTCTCCAACTCAGCTTTGCCCAACAAGCACAGAGATCTCATCCATTGTTTTTCCAAGGTTTATAAACTGTACATACACGGTTAAACGAGAACTACTAGTCCTTCAAGTAAACAATGTCAAAAAAGTAGCTTTTTAATTTTGTGTTTTTCATATTAAGAATTGTTCATGTCTGCATCATCTAAATGTAGCTGAAAAAGTCAGTAAAATTAACAAAAACATACAAGATAAAATAATTAACTAATAAAGCACAGCTTTACCTATTGTGGGGTCATACTGTTGCTACAATTGACATTTCACAGATTAAGCAAGTTCTGTACATTTATAATGTGCTGTGAATGTCTCGCAGTCCTTATTAAAACATATGGCAAAATGTGTCCAATACTGTATCAGGGTAATTTCGCAAATCAGTGGTTTCACCTAAACATGAAGCACAATTTGAAGACCTGAATGGAGGCAAGTGATTTTCAGGAGCTCCAGCTGTAGGAATAGTCCCTCATATGGAGCTGCCTGAGGGCAGACTTGCCTAGTGTGGCCGGTTCCATTAGCTGCTGAACTGTGCTTTGCCGCAAACCGCACCTGCCCAAGTCTTGTGCTGCATTGTTCTGTGGAAGCAGAAATTAGAGTGAGAATGAGGTGATATAAATACCAGTGGTGTAATTTAAAATTTAATTGAAAATTAACTGATTTCTATTGCTTTATATAAAATTAAGAAGGATTTCTATAAAATCCACTTAAATGACCCTGACCCAAAACTAACAGTTCCTATTGTTCTTTTCTTCCAATAGATTAATCTTCCAGATGCAACCATGCAGAACATGGTTTGTCCAACCGGCTTAAATTAATTACATTTTCTATTTCATGTATGAAAAATTGAAATTAAATTAGCAAATGTTTCAGATTCTGTGCAACACTACATATAACAAACACAGACATTGTTCTTGAGATTTGTAAATTTGCAATTACAATTTGCACATTTGTGACTTCTAATCTGTTGGTCTCAGTCCTCAAACGTGAACATTTGAGCCTTTGCTTTGTTTCAGTAAAAAGCTGCCGTCACACTTGCCTTTTGCAGACATAACAAACAACACCAACTTTAAACCAAAACATAAGTTAATGTAAATAGTTTCCTTGTTATTTAGAGCAAATATTAGAGCATACACCAATAACTGCAAACCCTCTTGTGCAGAAAAGCTTCATAGCAACATACCTGATCAGATTCAGATGGCTTGGTGACTGGTACATTTAGAACAGCACTGGGTTCATGTGTGTACAGTGACACAGAGAAATCTCCTTTCTGTGCCGGTTTCAGGAGCTGTGCAAGTGCATGTAGCGCATGGGGCATGATCGGGCCAGTCACTTCCAGACTGCACACATCTTGATAGCCTGTCCTCACCTGGGTCTTCACATTCACACTTCGTGACTGCAGCAAAAGAGCAAACAGTAACATTAAACACAAGCCCCATTATGTATAGGACCTAAGAGATCATACAACATTTGACTTGCTGCCAAGTGTTCTTCTTGGTGTTGTTTAAG
Source organism: Arnoldichthys spilopterus (assembly GCA_037974385.1). NCBI lineage: Eukaryota > Metazoa > Chordata > Actinopteri > Characiformes > Lepidarchidae > Arnoldichthys > Arnoldichthys spilopterus. The sequence continues at coordinate 10,868 of JBBPDA010089683.1, forward strand.
AACACACAAAGCATGTTTTACTTCATGCACCATTCCACTCAACACTTAGGTAATCCTAATCCCTAAGTAGCAAATCCATCCCACTGCTTCCAATCTTTAGCAATGTTATATTTTAAGAGATACAAAACAAAACATAAATAAAAAATAACTTATATAAAGTTAAAATTTCACTTTATAGCCTTTTTGATCAGATTCTGTCGACAAGTGTGACAGCAAGTCTGGTTCAAACAGTCACTTAACTTTTAAACTCTGAGAGCAGAACATCCAACTTAAACGAGTTAGTTAGAAATAATAACAGGACACAAACCAAAAAACAAGATTCTGTGAAATGCTTTACATACTAAAAGGAACATAAATAATCATTAGTTGCAGCTGCAACATAATCCACTCTGCTGTTCATAATCCAAACTACCAGCTATCCAATATATAGAAGTGGCTGAGGTAACGCTGCTCACCTTCAGCATCTGCAGTGTGGCCCCTCTGAACACAGTGGGAGCCAGTAGTGTTGGGGGAAGTCCAGCCTGAGATCCAGCTCCAGCCACCAAACTCTTACAGTTGATAAGGAAGTTGATCAAGGTAAAGGTGTTTGAGCCTTCCACCATCACTACTGATTCTGGCCTGTGATCCAGTCGTACTTCATTATGCTCCTTACGCCTAAGAAAAGAGGTAATGGTGCACATTTTGTTATAAGAATAACATTTTACTGCTGTAATGCTGAAAGAAAACAATGCAACCTTACGCTCAAATGCTTAAATAAAAAAAGTATTTGGAAAGAAAAAAATAAACATTGAAAAAGTTCAACATGTTCCTTAATTACACTACTCACAATAAGTTAAGGATATTGTGAGAGACTCTGAGTGTTTCACCACCCCCCCCCCCCCCCTTTTGGGATAGGGAGGCAATTGTATTGGGGTGATAAACACACCTCGTTTTGTGTTTTCCATGTAATGGTCTCATTGTGTACAGATGTGCCTTATATTGGGGCCAATACCAAAAGACAACCTTT
>JBBPDA010089714.1:0-11871 GCA_037974385.1 Arnoldichthys spilopterus
AGAAACATTTAAGTGTGACAAACATGCAAAAGAATAAGAAATCAGGAAGGGGGCACATAGTTTTTTACACCACTGTAAGTAAAGCATCCAACTCCTCCAGACACAGCACTGCAAATAAGAGTCAGTGAACTTTTTTAACAGCTGTTTTTTTGAGTTGATACCTTCTTTGTTCTTACCACTCGACTGATGCATATTTTTCTTTCTCTTCATCTTCACTTTCTTGTGTGACTGGTAAGTCTATTAAAACTTTGGTGCACTGAAAACTGCATTCCCTTTATAAAAAAAAGTTCTGATCACCTCTACCTGTTAAATTCATATTGAAAATAAAAATAGTGTTACCAGTGATCAAGAGTCACTGACAGGCTACCCTTTGCTATGTGTGCAAATGAAGCAAGGCAGGACAGGATTTTCAGATTACGAATCAGAGCGCAGGATGTTCACACTTACAAAAAGCAAAATATTTCTATTGCTGATAATTACTGATACATGTTTAAACCTATTTTGCACCAACACACACACACACACACGCAATAAAAATATTATATATTTGTTAGAAAAAATTCAAATATTTTAATTTGTACACAACATAGTCCAAAATATATTCAAAGACAAATGCAATGTAAATGAGAGCGTAGCTGTATCAACTAGGCTGTTATATACTAGGCATTGTTTGAACAGTTTTGTTACAGGTCTGCAGCTCCATGTTTTAGAACAGGCAGGGATTTCTGCTCCATTGTCACACTCCATTCTCACTCATAACTACACATTATTAATAAGAATATTCCCGCCATCATTTTAAAATACAAAACATTTAGCTTTTATTGACAAGGTCATTAACCATTAAATAAGGATGTATAATGAAATATCAACAAGACGTCTCTTCACTAAAGATGAAACAGCCCTACAGCAGTGACTGCTGTGCAAAGCTCCTAATGCAGCTTTTCGTCCTGCAGAATTTGCACTTGGTCATTCAGCCTCTAAAGCAGGGGGGGGCTGATTCTGGAGTTGTTGGGGTTTGAGGTGGAGTGAGGCGTGAGTGATCCACCAGTCCGGGCTGCACTGTGGCTGATGTGTGTGTGTTATGAGACCCCCTGAAACAGTTAGAGAAAGTCTGGATTAGTGCAACATTCTGACAACTTTTAAAAGTAGGATTAAATAGCTTTACACTAGCGGCCCACATTCGCGGACTCTTCTCAGAAATCTTGCTTTTTTACAAGCGTTGTTATATTGAACTAATATTCCTGTAATTATACATGCTTTATAGACATTAGAACCAGCCTTTAAAGCAGTTATATTACTTTCACCCAAGTTTTAACTGACTGATGAATGTGTAACACAGATTTACAGAATTATACCAAAACGCAGTGTTTCTCCAAAGCCAGGTACAATAACCACTGGCAGTAGCAGCCTAGAGGTTAAGGAAATCCCATGTGCCCAGAGGGTTGGAGGTTCCCAGTCAAGGTACCACTGAGGTACCGTTGAGCAAAGGTTCCATCCTGCTACACTGCTACAATGAGTTAAATGCAGAGGTCACATTTCGTTGTGGTGCACTTTGTGTGGTGGGGTATGTTCACAATGACAAATAGTCACTTTCTTTCACTATATCAATGACTTATTTCTGTGCAGGCATACTTTATATGTCTACTCTTTTATTACATGAGGACCAATTACAAAAAAATCCACTAAACTCTGAAAAAAAAATATTAGCCTAATTCTTTTTAAAAGTAAGTGCAAACTTATAAAATCAAAAATCTTATTATCATTATTTAATATAATTGCCATCTTAAGAACAGTGAATCAAAACCTGTTGATAATTTTTTCAGTGCATTTGTCTTGCTCCTTGTAAATAATATATGTCCGGTGTAAAAATTATTGTCTGAATTTGTAGGACCTGCTAGTCTTCTGGAGTTAATGCAAAATCCATTGTCTACTGACAGTATGTTGGCAGTAATCTTGCACTGACCTCTCCTCTCTGCAGCCCTCTGCATTCCCCTGCTCTGCTTGGGTGGACTTGTTTAGGGGCTCACACTGTTCCAGTAAGGAATCATCTTCTTCTTCTGTTGAGGCGTGTCTCTGTAGAAGCCATGGCAGCCCACCTATCTTTTCCTCGCTCACCTGTGTGGGGTCCACCACTATAGAAGGTAGGCGACCCCTCTGCACCTCTGGACTCTGCTGTTCCTCACACTCCTCCTCTGAGGTTGGAAAGATCTGGGAAGCAGATATAAAAGTATTAGACTGTCTGCCATGATTTGTTTGTTTTGCTGTGCCTATGTTGGGAGAGAATTTATTTTACCAGACAATTCTGAAACTGACTGGTATCATTTCAGTAACATCTGGTGTTTACCAGGGGCGTTGTTAGGCCTGGGCATCCGAAGGCTACAGCGAAATACTTTATGAATCGCTCTGGATGTAAAATACTGCTTACTGATCGATAAATCTAAAACTAAATTAACACAACATTTTTATGTCTTTACACTTCCCCTCACAGATGTTTGCCAGAACTGACAGAAGAATGAAAGCGACCTAAAACAGTTTGACTATTTAAAAGTAATGATGATGCAAAGTGAACAAATGATTAGCATTAGCATAAGCTGCTAAACTGTAACAGAGTTTTAACTTTCAGACGTATGCCTGTAACATCTGTAGCCTGTTAATTAAAAGGTCTTATAAATGCGAGCCTCCAATGTAGCCTATAAGCTGTCGGGTAATATTATATTTTCTGTTTTTTTTCATTGTAGTAAAATCCTCTTCTGATCCTTGAGATCAAATGTTTCCATGTGTCTAATAAGCCAAGTCACTCTCTCCTCCTCCAGATGACTCTGCAGCATTAACAGTATTACGGGCTGTTAAAAGGTGGTTAAAACACAAATGTGTAGTTTAGCCTTCATTATAGCTTAGTGTATTATGGGCATTATTACTGGACATTTTGACCAGCAAAAAGTTTGAATTTAATAAAAAGATTTTAGATACATTTTACATGGTGAAGAACAGTAAATACTGGCTAATGGAAGCCCTGATATTCATAGGGCTGTATATTAGCCATGTAACAGGTTTTATCCCTCTGGGCATGGGATGTTTGATGTTTCTGAGTTTCAGCTTGCTGAGGCATGTGTACTGTCTTAAGCTCCTCTCAACTCTAAGCTTAATTAACCTTATCACTTACTCAGTAACTGTTACGACACTAACATGTAAGACCTGTATCAGTTTACCTGATAGGGCAGACGCTGTCCTCTCCTTTGCAGGTGAAGCCCCTCTATGGAGGAATCCTGTGGTCCAGATGCCACAGATGCCATCACACTACAAACAGAGAGCGAGAAAGAGAGAGAGAGAGAGAGAGAGAGAGAGAGAGAGAGTTTTAGGAATCCTATGAAACCACATATGTTTTCCAGTCGATTTTTCAGGTGGTGTAGTGGCTGACAGATTTCCACACCATAATTTTCTATTTTTTTTTTTTTTTTATTAAAGCTCCAAATAACTTCAAAATCTGATTCTGATTCAGATTTTACATAATGATTAACAATTTTGACATCACAGACAAAATAATCATTCTTCTGTAGTAGCAGCGGCTTTTGAAACAGAAGTGTTCTCCAAGATTTTTATTATTGCTGCATGTTTCATGCTGTATGTGCCCTGCACACTTGAGGATTTTCGCCACTGGTAAAGCCCATTATTAAAGGCTCATTCAATGAGCCTGAATTCCAGACAATGCTGCATTTAAGCAAAAATGCTTATACCTACATCATTTCTACAGTTGTGCTTAGGCAACAGATACAGACCTTAAGGGGGTTTATTTAATGTTATGGAAAACCAAAAACATTAACACACATTTTACTCAGATCTCAGATTTCTTTAAAGTGGTGTGTGTGTGTGTACGTGTGTCTGTGTGTGTGTGTGTGGTATTACCATTGGGCAAGGTATCACCAATTGATTTTTCAATAATTACTGATAACGGTTTTTGCTTTTTGTAAGTGGTATTGCATTTGTGTGTGTGTGTGTGTGTGTGTATGTGTGTGTTGAAGAAAGTGTGTTTGTCAGCATGCGCAGAGGATTGTGTGCAGTGGAGCTTTAATCCATTGACACCTTAATGATGTAACAGACAGACACATGGTGAGGAGTAACTCAGCAGGATGTTCTCTGAAATACTGTAATCTGTAATCTCAAACACAGACACACACACACACACCTACACACCACCTCCCCCACCAAACAATACTATTGTTCTATTGCATTACAATTTTCCAAACATGTCTTTGCCATCCAGCACACTACTGTAACACTGTTTCTTTACAATGCAAATTTCTAACATGTCCATTCCTTATGCAGCTTGTGAAATATGTAATTCCTTACCAATACAATTCCCTCAGTGGCGTTCCTTATACAATGTAAGAATTTTGGAATTCCTTAACAATATGATTCCCTAACAGTGCCTGCTGTCTACCAGTGCCAATATAATTCTGCAATTACATAATTTCTTAATCAAAATTCCAGATTCAATCAATTTGTCACATAGACAGTTATACAAGTAGAACAGGCAGTGAAATGTAGACCTGAGTTGCTCCTAGGACTGTGCAATGACCAGATCAAAGAGATTAACCAGAAAAGAGAATTCTATCCCTCCTTCAATGCTCAGCCCTCTTTAGTGATATTGCTCTACATTATGTTCAGTCTCTGTACAGGTTCTAGATAGTTTTGACAGTATTTAGAGTGGTGTAAGTGTGTTTGAACTTGCCTGTGTTGGATTATTCTCAGTCTGCAGAAGCTGTAACAGTGATACTGTCAACCCTGCTTCCGCTGCAGCTTCTGAACTCGCTGTGAAAGCTCCAAGTGATGTCCACAATAACTGACCCAGCAGTTGTAGCACTTCTCAGCTTGTTGGCTGTTGTTCTTGTTGCTCTCTCTTTCTTCCGTTTCTCTCTCTCTTTCTCTCTGTGTCTCTCTCTGTGTCTCTCACTCTGTCCTCGTTGATCCTTTAAGCCTCCTGTCTCAGGTTATTAAAGAGATGTACGTCATACTGACAAACTCACACACAGACAAACAAACACCTCCTCTCACTCTCTCTCTCTCTCTCTCTCTCTCTCTCTCACACACACACACACACACACACACACTCACACACACACACACACACACACACACACAAAGACAGGGTAAGGACATTTTCACTGGTGTAGAATATCATCAATATATCACATTATATCAGTTTCAGTAGAACGGCCTGAAAGAGAGAATGAGACAGTATTAATGGGAGGAAGGAGGAGAATGAAGATATTTAGGGTTTGAAGTGAGCTTTAAAAGCAGAGAGTGAATTAAAAAAAAAAAACTGTATTGTAAAATCATTGCAGGGTCCATGATGCTGAAAGATCTGCTCCCCTGCAGTAATCTGGATTTCTGGCAGGCACCAGTGTCAGAAGGCTTAACCTGCGGGCTGTGTGTGAGTGCATGTTAAAGTAGAATCGGTGTCTAACTGTTGACTGTATGACTTTAGGTGTATGTAAAGTACAAAAACCCATCCTATTTCAACTCAGGCTAGTCCGAGCAATACCACAAGAGGGCATTATTGGACGTTCAGCAGATCAGACACAGGGTCTTTCCACTCGGTTAAGCAGGTAGGCCAGTTCCGCTGATCCTTACACATTCCACTAATAACAGGGTTTTCACCTCCCTTTCTAAACATCCCAGACTGTTAGAGTCAAAACACACATACAGCCATCTGTCCCACAAATATGGCTCATTTTTATTTACTGTGCCATCCAGAAATAGTTGCACATTTACAAGTAAATGTAAATGAGTGAAAAGATCGGAATCAGTTTTATTTGGCCAAGTATGTTTGCACACACAAGAATACATACGTGCTTAAAAGCCTAAATGCTATGTACCACTGTGCGTACATGGCATATTGTATTGCATATTGTACACATCTAAGAGTTTATACCTAAAAACGAAATCTAACATATCAAATATTTATTCATTATCCAAACCAAGGTGGAGCCAATCCCAGCTGACTATGGACACAAGGCAGGATACACCCAGGACAGGAGGTCAACCCATTGCAGGGCAACACAGAGACAGACAACCATTCACACACACACACACACTCAAACCTATGGGCAATTAAGAATATTCAATAAAACTATAGCAATCCTTTGGACAGAGGAAGGAATCCAGAGCACCAGGAGAAAACAGGGAGAGTTTGCAAACTCCACACAGAAAGGCACCCGTGGTTCAAAACCAGGACCTTCTTATTCTGATTTAGCTAACCACTGGACCACTGTCCCACCCATATACCAAATATTCTCATATTTGATCGTGTTTAAACATATAAGCTGGCTTTTTCCTCTTTTTCTCAATTAAAACTGATTAAATCAGTGGAATTTTTGTCATCAGTTGCTAAAAGATTACTTTTAATTGTAAGTTCTGTGGAATGTCAACAGATATGTTGGTAAGCAGGAAATGTGCATCATGCTACACTATGGGTCAGTTTCCCAAACAAGGATTAAGCATAGTCCAGGACTATACAGGATTTGAAGATTTGTAGTTGAAAAGAAAACACAGCTCATGACTATTCTTAATTCCTGTCCAGGAAACCAGCTCTACATGTCAGACACTCCTTGTTCCCTTGTTATTAGTAAATCCATTTACATAACTGCTGACACACACATCCTTAATTGTAATAGAAGGCATTACTTATAGAATAGAATGCTCTGAGGCAGCACATGATCCTGAAGTCACCATGATCAATGCCAAACATCAGCTACTGGGATATAAACCCAACAGCATTGAGCTGTAGAGCAGTGGAACTGCATTCTCTGGAGTGATGAAGCTTCATGTAATACTTTTGGGAGGAGTTGGACTAGCTCATGATCCTGATCTCATAACCATCGAACTTCAGTACCTGAGCTCATTAATGCTCTACTTAATGACTCATTTTGAGTCATTTTCAAATTCCTTACAGAAATGTCGTGTAAAGCCTTTCAAGACGTGTAGGGAACCCTTGATTTGTAAAGAAATGTTGCATTATCAGGAGTGCAGGTCTATACACTTCTGGACATAAAAAGGCAGTGAAATTCACTACCCAACACATTTTGGCATGTCCCATGCTCCCAATCTCTCACTGAGTTGAAAGGGGGTGTGTCAAAGTAGGGAAAACATTGAAATGTGGATTGCAGTGCTCCTCCAAAAGCAGATGTAGAAAACACTGGTATAAAATATCATACCTGATAAGGAAAATCAACTAACACCCCCTTAGCATCCCCCACCACACACACACACACACACACAAACAAACACAAACAATGTGCCATTGAATGGGAGCATAAATATGGTAATATGGTTCTCTTATCTTAGGATTTTTTATATATATATTTGTATAACTAACCCACGTAATTATGGAACTCCCTGATCTCAATGGGGGTGGGGTGGGGTGAGGGGGGGTTGTAGAGAAGACACACACAGAGGGTCAGAGAAACAGTAGAGAGCATTAATAAACAGAGGAAGAGAAGAGGAGGGGAGAGAAGGCAATTTGCTGTTAAAATACAGCAGAGGGACAGCAACACGTAGGGAAGAGAGGGAGGGAGAGAGAGAGAGAGGGAGAGAGAAAGGGAGAGAGAGAGAGAGAGAGAGAGAGAGAGGGTGAGAGAAACAAGGAAGGTTCCACCCTCTGAGAGGGAAACAGCTGTTCAAGACAGACCCACCACAAAGGAGCCAATGGCAAAACACGCGGACAGGGGGTGAGGACGCTGTTGAAGGAGGGATGAAGTGGACGAGTGTGTCTGGATCAGAAAGCAGGCGCCGGGCTTTGAGGTCCACTCAGAAAGGGCACAGGCCAAACTGCAGCCAGGAAAGTGTGAGTTGGATGGACACTCAGAAAGAGGAACTTCAGGAAAAGATCAGGAACTGAACATAAATAGAGAGCAAAAGCATGTCACAGTTTTACAATAGCAGCACCTGAGAGAGAGAGAGAGAGAGCGAGAGAGAGAGAAAATAGAGAACACGACAGACAGATGTGGGGAGAAAGAGTGTAACAGAGGGAGGGAGAGTGCGAGAGAGAGGAAGGGAGAGAGAGAGAAAGAGAGAGAGAGAGAGGGACGAGGGAAGAGGGAGACACACACCAAAAAAGGGCTTAAGCCAGTGCTGGAATCACTGCTTGCTTGTCAAACGCAAACACAGGGCAAGAGGAATAAGGCAACAACAGAAAGAGAGAGAGGAAGAGAGAAAGAAAGAAACAAGAGAAAAAGAAAGACAGAAAGATAAAGAAGAAAAAAGAAAGACAGATGGAAAGAGAGAGAAGGAACCAGAAACTGGGATAGAGCAAAAGAGAGAGTGGCGGAGAGAGAAAGAGAGAGAGAGAGAGAAAGAGAGAGAGAGAGAAAGAGAGAGAAAAATTTGAAAAACAGACTGAGTTATTACAGCTTTAAGCAGAGGACAAGGTGCACTCAGGCCTGGGTGAGTGTGTGCGGTGTGGTGGTGTGCTGAGGTTAAGGTTAGTGTGCAAATTTAATGGTCAGTGTGAACAGACAGGGTTCTTTAGGAACTATGGAGCGGACGGGGGCCTGAACACGGCTCTTTAGCTGTGCTGTGCCACCATGTCTTCAAGGTCTGGGCCCCGAGAGGCCCCAGTGCCACAGGAGAAGATGCTGAAGGAGCCTGGGGGAAGTGGCGAGAGTGAGTTCTCAGGTCCAGTGGGCCTGCAGACACTGCTGGACCTGTTGGTGGGCGTGTATCAGGAATTCCATTCATCCAGCCCAGTCAGAGAGAAATATGTTAGTCGCTTCCTGCAATGGGGTCAGTACCATTAACTCTTAAATTTTGTGTGTGTGTATGTGTGTGTGTGTATGTATGCACTATTATTTACAATCAGTCAGCGTAATAAAACCAACTAAACAGGTTTCAAATGATTTGTTTTCAAACCATTGTTGTCAAATTGATTTCTCCAGAATTGTGTACCATTTTTGGACATATTACAATAAAAATGAATAGAGGGTGTTTGGAGTCAATACAACTTAAAAATACACCTGTGATGTAAAATGGTGCAGTAAAGTTCTCTGTAACTGAAGCACAAACAGGGCTTGGATGTAATAGAATATATCAATATTAATATCTCTGTGTTTAGGTGGTGTTCAGAATACAGTTACTACAATTTTAGGTGAATTCCGAACCTTCCGAACCTTCCCTACTATATTTGAAAGAAAACTTTCATCTCTGAAATGAGCAGTTTTTGTTCATTTGCTCATTTAATCAGGGCAAGTAATAAACACACTTAAAAGATGAACTCTGCAGTTATAACTGGCTTCTTTACAAACGCTGCAGTTTTTGCTAAAGCCTAAAATAAATCAATGCGATGATCAGTTATTTATCTCACTGTTACTTTGAGGGAAAACTGAAATGAACAGTCTCCTTAGCAAGGAGAGTGTTGATGACAGGTTTAGCTCTAAAGCTCATGGGATGGGTGGAACAAAAGTGGACTAAAGCAGAAGATAAGAACGTAATTTTGGAACGTAAATAAAAGAAGCAATTTTATTCACCAAACGGAAGAATGCAGGAGAATGGCATGGAAAGGAATAACTATGAGAAAGAGCGAGGAACAATGAGCATTTAGTAAACATTTCAACAACAGGGCTTTTCTTCTTACATCTCTCTTTCTGTTTTCTAAATATATTTTGAATACATTGCTTTTTGTGAGTTATGGACACTGTGTTCAGTAGTCAGACATTACTAGTGTTGTGACATACCCTTACGTATGACAGTGACAGTAGTAACAGCACCCTCTTTTGAAAGTTTAGTAAACTTGTAGTATGCAAGTTTGTTTTTAATAAATAGGAGGAAGCTAAAAAGCTGTAAAAAACAATTTTAGATATGTCAGTAAGAAACAAACTGACTTTACGGGGTTCCTTAGAAAGCTGCGTAGCATCAAGAGCAAGAAAATAATAATAATTAATTTCCAGACTGCCTTATATTTCAAAAGTGGGGATCAAATCTGTAGATAATTTGAGTAATTAGATAATTACAGTGAATTGATTTATCATTTAAAACATTCTTGTTGTTCATAGAAAACATAAAAGATCTAAAATTCCTTTCTGTCTGTAGTCTATAATATTTAAGTAAAATAAATTTATCATTGTGTATGAAGTAACCAATATTATTATGGCACATGACATCAAACTTTAGTGTGTGTGTGTGTGTGTGTGTGTGTGTGTGTGTTTGTGTGTGTATAGTTGCTTGGTAACTGTGTGTTCTGCTCTAGAGGGCTCAGGCAGGATGTAGCTGGGAGGTGAACATGAACACAAGGTCGTGAAAGAGAACACTATTCTGAAGTCAGGAGGTCATGTGGGTTTGAGTGTGTGCGCCAAAGTCACCATGTGTCTCCAACCTCAGGGCCTGGGGCATCACAAGACTTTCTCTTTGCATTTCTGTGTGTGTGTGTGTGTTTGTGTGTGTGTGTGTGTGTGTGTGTGTGTGTGTGTGTGTGTGTGTGTGTGTGTGTGTGTGTGTGTGTTTTATTGTGTGTATGTGTATGTGTGTGTGTGTGTGTGTCTGTGGGTGATGGACTGACTAGATCAAAGCAAAGCAAAGCAAAGGCACAAGAGGATCAACTATCATCCCTTTATGATAAACTTAGCTGTCCCTGACACATCCATGTGTACCACATTCTCACACACACACACACTTGAGGTAACTAATATGTGGACATTGCTGTGGTCACTGTGTACATGGAGGTCTGTCAGCTATTGCTGCAGATTGTGACCCGCTTACACACATACAGAGACACATGTATGGGGCCCCATAATAATTGCTACCCTTGGTAATGACAGGTAACAAAAAGGTCAGGAAAAATGCATTTGTGGTTAATTAGTAGTCATACACTAGAAATCTGAACTCTAACCTGTCTAAGAGAACAAAATATATATACAACCCGAGATAAGATAAGATTGGTTCTCTTTCATTTTACTCTCTCGTTCTTTTTATCCGTTATTCTATGTAAGCATATCTCAATCAGCCATAACATTAGTACCATTGACAAGTAAAGTGAATAACATTGACTATCTAGTTAGTGAAGGCTAGCTTGTCTGGTCGATCACACAGAAAAGCAACTGTGATTTAAAAAGATTTAGATAGTGGTCAGAACATGCAGTAGCATGAGGAATATACAACCCCAAATCAAAAAAAGTTGGGACGGTATGGAAAACGCAAATAAAAAAAGAAAGACAATTCTAAATTTACTTTGACTTGTATTTCATTGCAGACAATATGAACACAAAATATGTCATGTTTTGTCTGGTCAACTTAATTTCATTTGTAAATATACATCCTTCAGACCTCCAAACATTTCAAAAAAAGTTGGCACAGTAAAGCATTTACCACTTTGTAATGTTGTCATTCCTTTTCACAACACTAAAAAGACGTTTAGGGACTGAAGACACCAAGTGATGAAGTGTTTCAGGTGTATTTTTGTCCCATTCTTCCTGCAAACAAGTCTTAAGGTGAGCAACAGTACGGGGTCTTCATTTTTACTTTTGTGCTTCAAAATGAGCCACACATTCTCTATTGGAGACAGGTCGGGACTGCAGACAGGCTTTGAATGTTTTAATTATGTTATGCACTGTTGAAGGTGAAATATCCAAATCTCTTCCTGTCTTTCTTTGAGGAACATCGTTTTTAAACATTGTTTTAAACATAAACATTTTAAACATAATTTTCTCACGTATTTGTTGGCAGACTGGCGATCCTTGGCCCATCTTTGCTCCTAAAGGACTAGACCTTTCTTGGATGCTGATTTTGTACCAAATCATAATTATAATCACCTGTTGACATCACCTGTTTCAAATCACATCATTGTTTAACCAATTTACCTCATTACTAGCCCTAAATTGCTCC
>JBBPDA010089725.1:0-11869 GCA_037974385.1 Arnoldichthys spilopterus
ATGGGTTGGCCTCCTGTCCTGGGTGTACCCTGCCTTAGGCCCACAGTCAGCTGGGATTGGCTCCAGCTTCCCTGTGACCTGGAAACGGAAGAAGCGGTTGGAAATGGATGTTTGTAATGCTTGTAAAATGAATAAAATAAGACAATAATGTGTATTAATGAGCGACTGAAATGTTCATCTTGTGAGCTTGTTTTTGCACCCTTACAGGTTACAGTGGCATTATAATTTTCTTTGCTTTCTGCAGGCATAATCAATTTTATATATTCTTGTTACAGAAACAAAATATTTCAGCAGGGATGTCCTGCTGAGATATCTCTTTGGCTCAACCAGACTTAAAGCTCACTTTACAGCAACACCATAATACCACATTTACAGGTTCTAGTCAGGTTCAAGATTTATGTTTTTTATGCATGGAGGGAAGCATCAGGGTAAAGCATGGAGTTACGTTAGCTGACTTATTTCATCCAGACTCTAGACTACATTGTGTAAATCATAAATAGCTCATGAGTTACTGGAAACAGATGACAAATCTTAAAATATTGTTATCAAAGCAACAAAGTGTTAATAACAGCAGGCCTTGCTGGACTTTCTCATTAACAGACATAAAAATATTTTATTTGTTTTATGCATTTATTTATTTGTTATTTAATTAATTTCCATGACTTTGCTAGGTGATATGCATTCACAAGAAATGAGTCTTGTTGAGTGCATTAACATACATGCGCTAAACAGACCAGACAGTTATTTGAAACAGTGAGAGTGGAATATGTAAAATTGTCTGAGAGTCTGAGAAGTCACATGGTTAAGGGTATGGTGGTGATTCAGTGTTACACTATGGTATTTATATATATACATATTGGAGTTATCAAACAATAGTTAACTGCGACAGTGAGATATGGCGTAACATTTTCTTCCATGGTTTATATACTGAAGCAATAAAACTTCTACCTTCTAGAAAGAGTATACCACTCTTATAGCGATGCAGTGTTCCCCAGCAGCTGTACTATAAATTTCATCTTAAAGGAAATCTTATCAAAAATATGCTGCATGTGACCTCAAAATGCCCCTTGTTTCAGTGTTGAGAGCTGTGGTGTTTCTATACATACTGATGTATCACATCTGATGTCTCAGGAAACAGATAACTGGAGCATGTATAGTTAGAGTGCTGGTTGTCCAGTCCGTAGATCATTTTATGTTAAAAATAGATTAACTATAGATAGATAAACTATAGTGTTTCTGTTTCCACTCTCTTTCTGTCTTGGTTGCAGTTAGCTTCTCTTATCTTACTTAACAATAAGTAATAAAAAATATACAAAGAATTAAAAATTGCTTTTTATTATTTCAATAATATGATAATACATCTCCTGTAAAATTCACTTCTCGGCATTTTTTACATTCTGTATTTTTTTCTCACTTACGCACAGTTAAACAAAAGTGTAAATAATTGTCATATCAGCTTAAGTATGTGATTTTAAAAATTACGTTTTAAAGCAAACACTTCAAGTTTAGTATGTACCACAGAAATGTACATAAAATTGTTTCTTCCCTTACTAACACACATTAGAAGTGGTGATGTAGTGTTTAGGACATTGCCCTTATCAACAGAAGGTTACAGGTTCAAGTCCTGGCCATGGCACCATTGAGGTACCCTGGAGCATGGAACCGTCCTGCTACACTGCTCCTCGGGTGCTGTTGATAGCTACCCGCTGTTCCACGTGTCCTGGGTTAATACAGAGGTCACATTTCATTGTGGTGCACTCTTTGTGTGATTGTGTTCAAATGAAAGTCAGTTTCACATACTTACACACTAAATAAATAAATGAAGTTTAACATGCACACAAAAAACTAATAAAAGTCTTCTGTGCTACAGAGCTTAGGAAAACGTCTGAAATTGTATCTCTTGTCGGCAGCACAGTATTGCAGTGGTTCACAGCAAGAAGGTCCCGGGTTCAATCCCCGGGTCGGCCACCGGTGCCTTTCTGGTTGGAGTTTGCAAGCTTTACCCATGTCCATGTGGGTTTCCTCCGGGTGCTCCGGTTTCCTCCCACTGTCTAAAGGCTTGCAGTAGGTTGATTAAATACTCTAAAATTGCCCGTAATTGTGGATGTGTGTATGGTTGGTTGTCTGTCTATGTGTTGCCCTGTGATGGGTTGGCCTCCTGTCCTGGCTGAACCCTGCCTTAGGCCCATAGTCAGTTGGGATTGGCTCCAGCTTCCCAGTGATCCGGAAATGGAAGAAGTGGTTTAGTAAATGGATGGATAATATCTCTTGCAGTAATTGTTATTATCATCAGTGAAAATGATTGTTTTGAGAATCAGATTTGGTACAGTAATGATGCTGTATTTCTGTGAATTGGTTAATAAAGTTATTGCCAGTAACTGAAATGATTCAACAGTTGGTACTATAGTAAGATTGCTTTTAAAGGGTTATAGAAGTGTTTCTGTTGATCAATAAAACAACAAAAGCTAATGATTTTTCTTTGTCTCAAACCCACACCCTCACCTCTCCTTTAAAGTAAATCAAAGATGAAGTTCTTTTGATGTAATATTGCTTCTTGGCCAGACAAGTTTCGTCTTTGCTGATGGTATAACAAAAAAGAAGTATATATCAAGAGCAATTCTACCGATTGTGCCTACAGAGCAAAAAACTTTTTGTCTAAGAGTGAAATGCACTTGGGAAAATGTTCCTTGCATGAGAAGTGGATCATGTGACTGCAGTTTGAAGACTGAAGTTTGATTTTAAACAGAGTCAAACAGTCTGAATGTCTGACTGTGCTCAACTGAGCAGCTTCAGCTTAGCCCTATTTAGGCTCATTTACCACAAATGAGTGAGAAATGTGTGTCCTGCCAATTCACACACTCCTATACTACACACACTACATAACTGACTGCACAATGGCTGTGGTTTTACACCCTCTTTAGTGTGGTAATGTGCAGTTTGGGATGCAGCCTGGAAAGTGAGAAAAAAAACTTTAGCACAGTAACTTATCTAATTTCCACTACTGTTTCATGTTGCTCTTTTACAGCATATTTTAATACATGGTTTTAAGTTAAATTAATATGAGACAGTGATCAACATTATTTTAATGTACAAAACATATATCTGTCCCATCCATTAATTCCACCACAGTGATGGACTATCCTGTTTAATCAGTCTGTATTAGAGACTGTATAAGCAGTTGCTATGCAAATGACTATGGAGCACAGATCTGATATGGAGGAGATGTATATTTTCATGTACAGCTGTTGAACAAACATCAAGGTAAATATTGCTTAAGGAGATCAATACTTTGTCCTGTACATCATTTTCAAACATGCTGAACCATCATTTTGAGGATAAGTGAAATATACCTCATCTGCATGCATTATATACCAGCGATTGATAAATAAAGCCTTTAGGCCAAAAGTGCTCCCAGTTAAAGAAACCTCCAGATATACATATACAATATATGAAAGATAAACAGCAAAATAAGCAACAAATAAGATAAAATGATTGATGGTAGTGAAAAAGTGCAGGTGCAGTAGAATAAACAGTGTAAACACTCCTAGTGTAAGCAGGGGATGTAATGGACAGGTACACAGTGGAAACTTGAGATAAACTCAAGTAGCTGATGTCAGCAATGTAGACAGTAGTCAGTCCACCAAGGGTCCAAGCTTTGCGAAGTGTGTAATATGTGTGTATTGAGTGTATGCTGATATTAATGTAAGTGGTTCAGTAGCCGGTACCATGAAAAGACTTTGCTTTTCTGTGTTGCCAGTTGGCAGTAACAGAAAATGAACCAGTGTTAGGCTAATTAACATTAGTGGTGTAATATACTGAGCAGCAAGTGAAGAGTCAGTTCTTGAAATTGATATGCTGAGACAGAGCTCCTCCAAAATGGAAGGTCTTGTGGAGGGTTCCAGGTATGAAATAGATATTACCTATCAAAAGTCATCCAATGAAAGACGACTGGTGATCCTGCAACAGGAAAGTGAGGTTTGGTCCGATTCCACAGAAGAGCTACTGTTGAACAGAAAAGCTACATTAAACATGCATTATACTTTTTTTATGTACACTTACACTAAACACTTTAGAGAACATATCAGCAAGCCTCATGGACAAGATTTACATACAAATCCTTCTATAGGCTTCTTCCTGGCTTGTGCTATTACAACCCCAAATCAGGAAAAGTTGGGACGGTAAATAAAAAAAGAAGGTAGTGATTTTTAAATTTACTTTAACTTGTATTTCATTGCAGACAATATGAACAAAAAATATATTTCATATTTTGTCTGGTCAGTTTCATGTCATTTGTAAATATACATTCTTTCCTGTCATTCAGACCTGCAACACATTCCAAAAAAAGTTGGGAAAGTAAAGCATTTACCACTTTGTAATGCTGCCATTCCTTTTCACAACACCTAAAAGACGTTTAGGGACTGAAAACACCAAATTATGAAGTGTGTAAGGGTGTAATTTTGTCCCATTCTTCCTGAAAACAAGTCTTAAGGTGGACAAAATGTGTGGTGCTTCAAAATGTGCAACACATTCTCTATTGGAGACAGGTCGGTACTGCAGGCAGGCCAGTCAAGTTCCCGTACCCTCTCCCTCCGCAGCCAGGACTTGATAATGTGTACAGAATGTGGTTTTGCATTGTCTTGTTGAAATATGCATGGGCATCCCTGAAAAAGATGTCTTCTTGAAGGCAGCATATTGTGCTCCTAAATCTCTATGTACTTTTCAGCATTCATGGTGCCATCACAGAAGTGCAAGTTACCTTTGCCAAGGGCACTGACACAACCTCATATCATGACAAACCCTGGCTTTTGAATTTGCTGCTGATAAGAGTCTGGATGATCCTTTTGATGGTCTGGAGCATATGGCATCCATTTCTCCCAAAAAATACCTGAAAAACGGATTCATCTGACCTTAGTACATGTTTCCACTGTGTGATGGTCCATCCCAGATGCCTCAGAGCCCAGAGAAGTTGACCGCGCTTCTAGACACTGTTAACATAGAGCTTCCTTTTGGCACAGTACAGTTTTAACTGGCATTTGTGGATGTAGCTACGTATTGTGGCACTTGACAAAAGTTTGCCAAAGTAGTCCTGACCCTATGTGGTGATATAACTTATAGATGAATGACGATTCTTGATGCAGTGTTGCCTGAGGGATCGGAGATAGCGGTTGTTTAGCATAGGTTTGCGCCCTTGTCCTTTACGCACTGAATTTCTACAGATGCCTTGAATCTTTTAATTATGATATGCACTGTTGAAGGTGAAATATCCAAAATCTCTTCCTATCTTATTTGAGGAACATTGTTTTTAAACATTTCAATCATCTTGTCATGTATTTGTTGGGAAACTGGCAATCCTCAGCCCATCTTTGCTCCTAAAGGACCAGACCTTTCTTGGATGCTGCTTTTTTACCAACTCATAATTACAATCACCTGTTGACATCACCTGTTTCAAATCACATCATTATTTAACCAATTTACCTCATTACTAGCCCTAAATTGCTCCTGTCCCAACTTTTTTGGAATTTGTTGCAGGTCTGAATGAAAGGAAAGGATGTATGTTTACAAATGAAATGAAGTTGACCAGACAGAGCATGACATATTTTGTGTTCATATTGTCTGCAATGAAATACAAGTCAAAGTATATTTAGAAATCACTACTTTCTTTTTTTATTTGCATTTTTCATACTTTCCCAACTTTTTCTGATTTGGGGTAATAGAATCATTTGGCTCATACTGTAGGTCTTTAATTGCATTTCAAACTACAGACTGAACTTAATGTAAATGCTTAAAAACATCTCTTTTGTTCAGTGTGGCACCAAATTGTTAAGTTAGAAAACTTGTTACCTCAATATTCAACCATTCACGGCAGCTCCTCTTGTGTGAACTAGTTTATTTTTTGTCTCATTCAATCAACATCTATCTCACTCACAAGATGCAGGTCAAGATAACCTGTTTTTTTTAATTTTATGTATTTTGCAGAATCATCCTATTATAATAAATATATGTTCAAGCAAAACATATGTCTTATTATGGTGTTGGTGATTTGAACAGCCTTTTCTGTGCTTTTTATGTTATCTTTTTTGTTTATCTTTTGCATTTAGCAGTAAATATCTTTAAGATATCTGTCTCCCTTGCAGCTGTTACCTGGGCAATGGTGAAGGACAAGCTACTGTTTCTATTTCAGGGTTAACCAATCAAGGTAACCTTCAAACCACATCCTCTCTGAATAAAAGGAAGGGGGTTGAGCCTGGCTCAGCTCAGTACAGCTCAAACACAAATGAGGAATGGGCTGATAATCTTTTGTTGATTAAAAGAAACTATTAAACTTAATGTCGGTGGTGGAGTTTAAAACAAATTATATCAGCCAATATTATCACACATATATTGTACACTGAAGATTTCTGAATCAGAAAATCAGAATGACCCAAGCCTTCCATTCTAAGCAGGCATCCTGTGCTAGATTTGCCTACATCTGTAACATGATTACATTTTAAGTTCATCTGGATAAGAGTATCTGCCAAGTGCATAAAGGTGAATAAATACATGAGTGTTCCTTTAATAATATAAAGATAATATACATATTTATTAAGCCACCTTTCACTAACATTAAACCAAACTGTATGATTTGCAATTAAATAGTTAGGGTGTGGTTAAGATGAGGCTGTATAGCATGTTTGAGTTAAAGCTTTGGAGCATTGTTGAGATGATGCTGTAGGGTGTGGTTGAAATGAAGATATAGGATGTGGTTAAAATGAGGCTGTAGGGCATAATTGAGATGAGGCTGAAGGGTGTGGTTGAAATAATACAGTAGGATGTGGTTGAAATGAGGATATAGAATGTTGTTGAAATGAGGCTGTAGGGCATAATTGAAATGAGGCTGTAGGGTGTGGTTGAGATTATGTAGGGTGTGGTTGAGATGGTACAGTAGGGTGTGGTTGGAATGAGGATATAGAATGTTGTTGAAATTAGGCTGTAGGGCATGATTGAGATGAGACTGTAGTGTGTGGTTGAGAAAAGATTATAAGCTGTGGTTGAGATGAGGCTGTAGGTCATGGTTGGGATGAAGTTGTAGGGTGTGGTTAGGATGAGGCTGTATAACATGTCTGAGTTAAGGCTTTGGAGCATTGTTGAGATGAGGCTGTAGAGGATGTTTAAGGTGAAGCTGTGGAGTGTAGCTGAGATGAAACTGTAGAGCAGGGGTGCCCAAATCAAGTGCGAGGACTAGTGTCCAGCAGTGATTTCAATGGTCAAACACATTTGGCTTAACTCACCTGTCAATTGTCAGGTTTAGTGAGTGTGTTTGATTATGTGTGATTTGTAGGCAGATGCTGATATCAAATATTTCTCATTTACATATTTGCTAAGACCAAGGGTATGAATGAAATGAGACTGTGGGGTGTGTTTGAGATGAGCCTGTAGAAGTCACTGAGATCGGGTTGAAGGATGAGGTTGAGGGGAGCCTATAGAATAGTGTTCTCCAACTCTGGTTACTAAGCAGCTTCACAGAATCCAGGTCTGATGAGGTCCGTAATGAGCAAGTCAAGGCGATGAAGGCAAGGAAAAACTCCTCAAGCTGTAGGAAGAAACCTTGGAAGGAACCAAGGCTCAGAAAAGGATCCCATCCCCCTCTGGTCAACATTGAATAGCAATAACAAACAAAAGAAAAGAGAATATAATAATAATAAAAATATAATAATAATTGTCATAGTCCTAAGTATTGAAATGTTAAAAAATATCCTTAAAACTTTTATGTATAATACTTATCTGTGTGATTGTGATTCATTTGCATAATTAAGGCTTTTTTTTTGACTTCGTAAATAACTGCAGGTAACTAGCTTTCATTTTCTTGCAACTGCAAGGCTGAAATGCATGTGAGTCAGCGACTCCAAACCTAAAAGCAGGTGCATGGGACATATGTTCACACTGTGGAATCAGGAGAAACACTTCTATGTAAATTTATGTCAGATATAAAGCCCATTTCTATGGCTTTTATCATATAAATAGACTGTTAAGCATGAGCGTGATGCTTTTAAATGTGTTTGCTAGCTTTGAAATGCTATGCTATGCTTGGTCATAATACGATGATAATACAAAAAAGATGTCAGTATTTCAAGGGGTTTAATTATTCAGCTTGGTGCAATTGGTGTAATTTTATTTCGCCTCTGTCTCAACTTTTTTGGGTTGTTTTACAGTAATCACATTCTAATTTGCTTGTATTTACAGAGTACAGTTTTGTTGATTAGTCCCACCATTTTAAAGAAATATCTTTGTACTTTTGTCAGTTGGATCACACTTCAAGAGAATTTAAACTCCAAAGTTTTATTTTTATTGCTTTTTTTTGCAAAACATCCCAACTTTTGTAGAAATTGGGTATGTATAGATTTAAACAAGAAATCTCTCATTCAGAAGAAACAGAATGTTTGCACACTGCACAGATGCAAATAAAGAAGCTAAAAAATCTATCAAGTCACCAATACAAAGAATCTGCATCTGTTTGCAAAATAGGTTTTTCACCCCTAATGCACTTGTTTGCTTTTACACAGTGCTGGTTCAAAATAATTTTTGTTGCTCATTCACCTTCTCAAAACTGTATATGCACATTCTTTTCAACTTCAAAACCATGAAAACATTCTGAAAAATGTAATGTTCACAGCAAAGTACCAGACACACTCATTGTCTAAATTTCCACCACAAGTCATATTTTCTTACACTGTATAGAGAAAATGAGAGCTCTTTGATTTTGCTGCTGTTTGTTGTATAAATGGACTAGAGATAAACAAGCAAACAAACAAAATTATGCAGCATCTCTCATATTTGGCCACATTTCCTCCACATATCACACAGTGTGCTCTCCAGCCAAATAACCTCCTAAAAATATTCTAAACGTCTTATGAAATCTTGGCAGCAATTTACCATGATTTCCCTACATGCATTCTCCATAGCTTAAAGCAAAGTGACCTGCTGATGGAAAGTGTGGTCTCAGACCTTCTAATACTAAGAAGTAAAACATTCTTGAGTTGGATTTAGAAATGGTGAATATGGTAAGAGGTGTATAACAGGGCCTTATATTGTTCTGGAACAAGGATCAAAACCTTCAACTGACAAACACTGACCTTGCTTACCACAACATTTACTTTCCTTAGGCAGAACCTTTCTCCTCCTCCTTCTCCTCCATCATTACCTTCTTCTGTTATCGCCTGGTTCTTTTTACAGCAGTTAGCGTTGCAGGCATATTTAGTAGCTTTTTTAGTCATGTGTCTGTTCCTACTAGAAATTGACTAAACCTTTACTGGTAAGTGCCAGTGCATGTGAAACCTTTTTCTAAGTTATATCTACATAAAAAAGTCACAAAGATGTTATTCTTAGATGATTCTTTTTAGATGCACAAATTTTCCTTTGCTTTCTTTGCATTATATTGTAACATTCTCTGAGTGTTCGGACATGGGGACTTTTAAAGATACACAAATGGCCCACAGCTGAGCACAAACTCGACTCAGCTGTGGGGGTGGGGCTAAGGACGGGGTTCCTGACATATATTCTCTATTATATTTTAGTCTGATTTTTAGAGTGTAGAGAAAAGCCCTGCAGTGCTTCACAGATGAAGAGCTGTGTTTAGTCATTTGTAAAAATTGCTTAAGCACAATGTACTGAGAAAAAAAATACTGTTAACTGTGTTTTTAGAGCTTTGTTGCACTAACACAAAAAAGACACACTGTGGGTGTCAGCTTGCAATAACAGGGTTTAAGAAATTGAGAAACACTGTAATTGGCCCCCCCACTGAAGCAAAATATATCCAGGAGTGACCCTTGTTACATAGATGGACAGCAGCTAGATATAACTTCAGCACAGATTGGAAGCAGCTAAGTCCTATGTACATACATACAAGCCGCAGTTTCGTTGTAAAACTGTAATTTTTTTTAGTTTTGTTGTTTGAGTTTTGTTGTCCTTTATAGCATTTGTGACTTGATCTGTAATTAATTTTGGATTTGGATGTAATCAGATTTGGATAAAGTTTAGTGTAACAGATACAAAGTTTTACTAAATGCTGAGACTGAGTTAGCATTGACTACAAGAAGTTTGGACCAAAAAGCTAATGGTTTGGCTCAGAATGAGAACTGTTTTGTTATCTGATTGAAGAGTTAAGAAAAAGAGGGCTTGTTAGCAACTGTAGAAAACTGTAACTTATTGAAAGGTTACACTGTTGTCTCTAAAGCTACAGGTACAACAACTATGCTGTATACTGTACAGGAGACGCTGTTCTGAATTTTATTTGAGCCTGTTTTGACTGTTACAAGAGCTAAAAGCTGCATCAAGCCAAATATACTGGGTGAGATTACCAGGTGAGTCAAATGATCATTCCAATCCATCTTTACGGTTATGTCCTGTTGTGTTGCAGGTGTTCACAAGCTAGAGAATAGAGTATTAAGGACACAGAAATCAGAGGGAATGTGGAATCAGGAGCTAAAGATTCTTTCTCCCTTGACCTGCACAGAGTAAATCAAACTCCACCCTCTACTGCAGGCCAGCAGCCACTGTCTGTGAGTACTCCTGTTTATCTTTGTCCAGACCATGATTGCACTTCCAGCTTATTTTAATACAAATACATGTAAAGGCTCCAAAGGTATGAGTGAGCTGTGGTAGTTAGTCTCAAATCGTATACATTTTTAAGGCCAAACAATACACACTATGTTACAATAATACATCTATTTACTTAAGACCTGCTACAAAGTACATTATATTTCCCTGGGCTGTTCTTCAGCTTTTGTTTTGGCAACCCTATTATTATTTAAATTACATATAATTAATAAATAATAAATATATAATATAATAAGACTTTTTTGGTATAAGAAAAATGTAGTCTTATAAAAATGGATGTATGTTTTTCATGCCAATCCTATTGGACTACATTGCATAATCTTTATCTAGCCTAGTCTTCCTAACTGTACTCAACTGAACACTGCAGTTGCTCTGACAGTTGAGAGCTACTACTGTACTGTTTCTGTGCCTTCCTCTTCCAAATGATTTGATTAATATGCTGTAATGTAGTCAGTAGTTAAATGTGGTGAGTGATGTCAGCATGTCTGACAGATGGCAGCCTCTGTAGGTGTGTGAAACAGCCTCTTTAATCGCTGCAGCACCTGTAAGGTTAACCACCCAACCTTAATAATGTGTTAACTCCCACATGAGCAGCCCGAACACATCAGCACACCCACTACATCATCTCTCTAATACTGCACCACCTTATCATTATACACTACAATCACCTCTCTGAAATATCTCCATTGTAATAGCTGTTTGCATGTAAAAAGAGAGGTTAGAGGCAACACCTGGTTGATAGGATAAAACAAACCATCCAGAATAACTAAATATGAGGCATGAAGGGCTTTATCTGATATTCTGGGCATGAATGGCAAATGATAAATATCGACCCAAACCGCTGGGTCTCAAACATTCTGCTGCATCCAGATGAGCTCCTGTCCTATGTGGGGAAAGAGGGTGGGGTCAGTGTTGTTTTTCTTCTCTCAAGCCACACTCATCAATCATCCTCACTGTTCTACGGTGCAGTAAAACTGATGGACAGCATTTCGCATGACTTAAGACAAATGGCGGCGCCAATGTGGCGCCAGTGTCTCTGTGAGAGGGTGATGAGCCCAGTGTTTATAGCCCAGAAAGGTGACCAGACCCAGCACTAATAATGCAATAATGCCACAAGCTGTTAGTGTACAGAAACATTAGGAGCTTTGGTTTTGACTGAATTGTAATCAGCTGAGGGTGAATTACAGACTTGCATGGGTGTAAATGTGTGTGTGTGTGTGTGTGTGTGTGTGTGTGTGTGTGTGTGTGTGTGTGTGTGTGTGTGTGTGTGTGTGTG
>JBBPDA010089745.1:0-11868 GCA_037974385.1 Arnoldichthys spilopterus
AGGTGGAGCAGACTTGTGGGCGTGGTTTAGGACACAGTATGACTTACTGTGAGCTATAAACATCCAGCTCTTCATGAATCCAGTTCTTTTTGTATTTTGCACCAGTGGAAAGTGCGATGCAAAGTGTTTTTCCAGCTCATTCCTCTATTTCACACCATGTGCACTTTGTTTTTAAATGACAAATGGTGCTGCGTGAGTTTCCTGCTCGTAGGAGCTGTGCTTTTTACATGAGGCGAGGCAGTGTGCATTTTAGGCAGGGCGCGTTGCTATTTTAAGGCAGAATGTCCTCACCGAACAACCATCTGGTTTACCAGGTGAACACAACATTATAATAGCAATCCACCATAGCTCTGCCCCTGGCTTGTACAAGGAGAGGTGACGGGCCATTCTGATTGGTTTATTGCATGTTACGCCCCAAAACACACCCCTGAATCACTGAGAGAGTTATGAGAGTGAGAGACTGGTGTGTTCCAAGTCCATCAGAAGACTGTCAGAAGTTCTGCCACATGACAGAATGTGATTGACAGCAATGCGTGTTGGGCAATAACAGATTGCGCTTTAAATATTTGAACATTCGTAATGTGTCGCGTGTCTTATTGCTTTGCCGTTTGTCCCACAGAGCCTCAAATCCAGGACTGAAATGTTTTTGCCCTCGTTTCGCCTCCGATAGACCTCTGAAGGCAACATCCGATGCTGTCATGCCATATGGTGCTCGGTGCCACGCTGGAGCAAAGCTTTATCAGCAACGATTGCGACAGGAATTTCATAACACCTTCCCCAAAAGCAAATGCAGTAAGATACGCAAGGCTGAGGTCATAAATCAAACACAACAGGCATAAAAAAAATCCTTTGTGCTTACGTCAGACTGTGAGACACGGGGTAATTTGATTCTTCGGGCTTGTGTTTCCTGATAATCTCCTAAAATGAAAAAAATACGAATTCGTAGAATAAATAAATAAATAAATCAAAATAAAAAAAAATTACAAATGTTTAACAAAGTATAAAAAACTGTTACACCTTTAATCAGCTCAGGCTGCAAATATTAATATTCACCCATCAGCCATAACATTAACACCACCGACAGGTGAAGTGACTCCCTAGTTCTTTCATCAAGGTGGCTCCTGTCAGGGGGGTGGGATATGTTAGGCACCAGGTGAACAGTCAGCTCTTGAAATTGACGTGCTTGAAGCAGGAGCGTAAGGATCTGACAATGGAGTCTAGAACGACAGGTCTTCTGAATTGGTCCAGGTGTGCAGTAGTTGGTACCTCAACTGGGTCATGGGCGTCCAAGGCTTCCTGAAGCATTTGGGGTGTGAAGGTTATAGGCCGGATACCACCGAAAGTGATGCTGTTTCAGCAGCAGGAGGGACACGCTCAGTGTTAGGCTGGTGGTGTTAATGTTTTGGCTTGTTGCCTACGCTATTCCATGTGACGATAAAGATGACACTGCCTCAAAACGTTGCATTATATCTGACTGTGCAGGTTTGAATGGACAATCTGGTCATTTGGCCATTTAACCTAATTTGCCCCGCAGTCGCAACATCACTTATTCCATTAAAGTGAACATGCAAATTGACATAAAGCCATTACATAAAGCCAAAATACAGCCGGGCTGTATTTTTAGCCCGTGTTCTGACTCATGAGAGCTTCTCTGGGGGGGTCTGTATTTGTGTAGGAGACATGATCCCTGGTTCCATTCACTTTCAGTGGCCTTGTTTAATGCTGGTGGTGGTTATATCCAGCCTAGCTGATGCTCGACATTGGGACGGTACCTTGCTCAAGGGTTCCTCAGGGGTACCGATTTGAACCGGTGACCTTCAGGACAACACCCTACCAACAGCACCCGGGGAGCAGTGCAGAGGGACAGTACCTTGCTCAAGGGTTCCTCAGTGAGGTTCTGGGCTGGGACTTGATCACATGGGCACTAGGCCACCACTGCCCACAAAAAATTACATTATTGGGCTCCCGAGCAAACTGGCCCAACCATCAGAAGGTCACTGGTTCAGTCCCTGCTGGTGCTGCTAGTTAACATCTAACAGTGAGAAGCTGTGATTCCACGTCCTGGTTAAGAAGTCTTAAAGCATGAGGAGCCTCTATCTCAAGTGAGGTAGTGAAGAGCAGGACGGTACCTTGCTCAGGGGGACTTCAGTGGTACCTGTGTTGAGACTTGAACCTGCAACCCTCCGATCACTAGTCCCTAATCAGTAGACCACACCTCCACTGCCCATGAACCCGCCAACAGACGTCTGCCTCTGGAGCTCACAGCTCATGTTAAACATCTCTGACCCTCTACCCTCACCCTCAGTCTTTACCCGGAGTGGGGTTCAAACCCTTGCGGACGTCTGTCTAATGGGTCTTAACCCCTTAACCCCAGGAGCACAACATGGAAGACATTACTCACAATCACTGTGCCATTCCACACATTTTTCTCAATACATTTCATGTTTAGCTGCGTGACCAGATCCACATCCATTGGCTGCTGTATGGTGGCACCCGATGTGTCTGTACTAGTCTGGGTTGCTGCATTGGGCTTTCTTGGTAAATACTGTACCGGTGGACAGTCAGGTTCCTCCATGATCTGGGTTGTGGCTTCAGCATCTACAGGAGCAGGTTGACTGATCAGCTGGATCAGGTCATGATGGGAGCAGGGAATGGCAGTGGGCCTCCAGGAGCTGGCACCTTAGTTTGGGCCTGAGTTTGCCATCTGTCCACTGCATCCGTGTCCCCTTCAATCAGAGTTTTAGCAGTTGTGGTCGACTAAATGACTCAAATGCACCAGCAGAAGCCTTGGGAAGTTCATCCGCCAGCCTTTTCTCACTGCTTTCTCACCTTATCGCTGGGAAAGCTGTGAAGACTTATTAAATTATGCAAATTTCCCACTTGTGGGACTAATAAAGGTTCTCTTTAAAAAATTTAAATAAATAACTAATAGCACACGTTTCATACCAGAAAGTAAATAGATTTTTAAAAATAAATAAATAAAAAATAAGCATTAAATTAAGGTATGAAATAAATCAAAATTGATTTAATAAATTAATGAATTTATTAATAAATTAAAATATATAATAACAATAACAATAATAATAATAATAATAATACATAAATGAATACAACTGGCTAAAAGCTAAAGTGAAGAGATATATGTTAAACTCGAACCTGCGACCTTCAGGTCCCAAAGGCAGCGTCCTAAACACTAGGCCACCAGTGCTCGTTGTAAACACTCAATCACAAAGTGCACCACAGAGAGGCCTAGTGGTCTGGACATTGCCCTTGGGACCTGATCACACATGCACATGTGCGTCCGGGGAGCAGTGCTTGGGGGCGGTACCTTACTCAAGGGATCCTCAGTGGTACTTGTGCTGGTCTGGGATTTGAACCAATGACCTTCAGGTCCCAACTCCCTAACTGTTACACCACCACAGCCCTAGGTTGCTAGGCTGTCTGAACCTTCTGAATCTTTTCTGGGTTCAGAAAAAGCAGCTGGACAGACCCAACTCAGAGCCGAGTAGAACCCAGAACGTTCAGATTTGACCAATTTTCAGCAGAAACAATTCAAAAGCACATACGTCTGAAGGGTTTCCGTTTGTTTTAACATTATGTGTTCTAATCTCCCAAAATCTCACTTTGTGACATAACCAGATGTCAGATTCACTGGCCAGGAATTTGGTTCAGGTTGATGATGTTGTTAGCGAAGACCCACCTCGATGGGAGGACTGACCGATTGAATTTTTAATTGAATTTTGGTGCAAAAAGAGATAATGCAATTACATACACATATAGTGCACAGTTGCATTTGAATTAAGAGGCTAATAACCCATGGCAATATGAAGGGCAACTGAATACATTTTTATTCAAATTTTATGAAAAATCTTTGGAGATGAATTAAGGATTGCATTGCCACTTTTTCATATGGAGTTGCCAGTTGCAAAATATATTTTTCAGCTTGCATGACTAGATTGCATATTAAATCGACAATTGCACAATGAAATTGCCATTTGAATAAAGTGGCAAAAAAAAAAAATAGACACTGCGATAAAAAATGGAATTCAACAAAATTTTATTGTCATTTTTATTCGAAATAAATTAAAATGTATTTCATCGACACTTTGTATATTGAATAAACAGTTTTGACGTTAATTATGACTATATTTATATATTTATTACATTTTATATATTACAGGCCTAATGCGGCATCCAGGAGGCTTGAAAAGAAAAGAAAGAAAAGAAAAGGGAAGAGTGAAAAAAGAACAGAATAGAGAGAAGAGAGAAAAGAATAATAATAGAAAAGAAACGAAAAGAAAAGAGAGGAAAAAAAGAAGATAATTAAACAAAAGAGGAGAGAGAGAGAGAGAGAAAAAAACCGTCTTGCTGAATGTGTGCCAAAGGTCAGCCCAGCCTCCGTGGGAGGAGAGAGAGGGAGGCGGAGCGGCGCTAGGACCCGGCAGCCTCTTCAGGAAGCACGGAGGGCGGACGAGCTGACATTCGAGAACAGCGCGAGCGGGATGCAGGATCTGGGCTGCTGCTGAACCAGACACACGCGAACGCCCAGCCCGTCCACAGTTACCTGTGTTTTCTTTTTAAATAGCTGCCGTTGTTCTCCGCCGTGAAGCAAGGCCCGAGCCGAGCCGCCGTGGATCATGTCCGTGTTGGCGCTGCACGAGTATGAATTCGAGAGGCAGTTCAATGAGGACGAAGCCATCCGATGGATGCAGGAGAACTGGTAAGGCTTTCTGCAGCTCGCCGCGGTCTACAGACGGTTGTGGCGTGTAGAGGAGAAGCCTTTGGGCGATAAGATGAGCTATTGGGCGATTTAGGCACGGCAGAGTGGGATCCAGCCTCAAAATCGTCCTTCTTATTGGAATGTTCCGTTCCACCTTAAATGGTGCATCAAACTGCTGCACCATTTAAGGTGGAACGGAAAATTCTAGTAAGAGGCCACCCAACCAGCTTCCTGCCTCCAAAGCTGGTCAGAAATTACCTTTTCCCCATGTCCCATCACCTGGACTCACATACCCCTGCCCATCTCTCCATCCCCCTCCCAAAAATGCCCCAAATGCTGGTTCCCCACCTTGAAGGCCCTTAGTGTTCCCCACTCACATCCCATCACAGTAGGCAGATCAGCAGGATCATGATGGGAGCAGTGGGCCTCGCTGATCTGGCCCTTAAGCCTGGGCCTGCTTTGACCATGTATCTGGAGCACCACGTCTCGTCTCTAATCAGATTCCCCGTCCTGGAGGTGCGCCCCTGTGCCCAGCGCCAGGCCTTTTGTCCTGGACGGCACCCAGGAGCATCTTGACCAGGTTGGATAATGGGGAGGTGGGCCGCATGTTGGGCCCAGGTTGACTTTGCACTAGTCTCGAGCCAGATTACAGGTTGTAGCTGGAAAAGCCAAAACAAATAACGGAAAACGAGGACGGGCTCCGGCTAGAGGCGCCCGGCGGAGTGGAGGGAGGTGATGAGACACGTTCTGACAGCTGAGGCACAGTTTTTGGAGCCTAATCTGACCTCTGCTCGCCAGGGCGAACCCTGGGCATGAATGGGCAGGATGGCACGAATTAATAGAGAATTATTGAAATTAAAAAACATTTTTAAATTTAAAAATTATTATTTTATAAATATTATTGCAATATTATTTGTGCATTTAAAAAAATTATTTCTGTTTTTTTTTTTTTATTTATTTTTTTTTTTAGGCTTGCTTCCTATCAAGGGTGTGTCATCCAGGGCATATACGCACACACACACTCATGCAACACACACAAACACACATGCACAAACCAGAGCAGGTTTAGGTGGAGGAGTGTGTGTGTGTGTGTTTTGGCATTTCACGCTGTTGTAATTTCTGTTAGGATGAAAGCTGTCCCGCCACGGGCCAATCAGAGTCGTCATCTGATGTCTGCTGACACACGTCCGACCAATCGCGGCGCGGCTCGGCTGTGGCTGCCTGGGGGCGAAGCCACTCGCCCTCACAGCGCTCACACGGCTCCGGGCCATTTACAACCAGTGGAAATGTGCTCGGCCACTACCGTGTGTAGTTCAAACAGCTGATCGCTGCACCTCTGACACTTTTACAGCTCGGTAGTGGCAGAACTGCGGACGTGTAATGGCATAACCGTTCATTTACCCCTAGTGAAGCTGTGTTTTCTGCTAAAGACGCTGTTTCAGCGGTTTTACGGCTCAGATTCACACCGTTTTTAGCATAAAAGTACAGTTTTCACACACAACACAGCATGACCCGTAGCGTGACGGGGTTTATTGGGTGAAAAGTTGTTTAGAAGTTTAGAATCTGTTGCTCCATCCATTAATACAGGAACAAGAGAGAGGAATACATTTTAGGGATGCACCGATATCTGTATCTCGATATTTGTGGGCCGATGTCGAAATCTGATTCTCTGCCGAAGACGATACTAAAAACATTTTTTAAAAATAGTTTTTAAAAAAATGCATGAATTGGGACAATGCCCAAGAAATATCACAGATCAGCATCTGCACACATCCCACATCGGTGCGTCTCATATTCATGGCTGGATCTGTTTCAAGGCTCTTGCACTCTTAACATTTAAAAGGGAACAATCTTTAAGGCGTTAGCGAAGGAAAAATGTGGTTTTCACCACATCAGCCGTGTTAAGGCCTGTTTAAGTGGTCGAAAAGCTGCTCAGACGTTCGGACTCATGATCACTCAGGTTCCTTTGTTGCTACATACATTAATACAAGTATAAGAGAATAAATATTACGGGTTTAGCCTCTTTGATGTTGCAGCTTAAGTAGTAACTAAGAGCATAAAGGCAGAAGAAATAGTGCTTAAAAGATTAGGGATGCAATGAGATTAGGGATGCTGAATTTGTAGCATGAATTTAAAAAAAATAACTACAAATAATTCCAAAAATATATCGAAAAAATGTCTATGAGCTTAAAATTTGGATAAAATGAGAAAAATGTAAGTATCTTGGCGTCTGATGCCGATATCATTTCTTTATCCTTAAAAAAAGATTCAAAGTAACGTAAATAATGACCAGTGTGTGTTAAATGCTGTATGCATGTAGGTCCTGCCTGTGTGTGTGTGTGTGTGTGCATGGCTACAGCTGTGTGTTACAGCCTAGTTATTGTCCATTGTGCGTAAGTCCGGTTGCCTGGTGGGGAGAAAGCTGTGCCGGAGCCTGTCTGACCAGGCCCTGAGGCCGTGGCACCACTGGCCAGATGGCAGCAGCTGGAACAGTCCATGGCTGTGGAGGTTGGACTGGGCCCGATGGCTCTACAGGCCTTGTTGACGCAAGGTCCGCTGTGTATATCCTGGACGGAGGGAATGTGATGTGGGGCAGTGGCGGCTCCAGAAGCTTTCACTAGATACGCCGATCAGCCAAAACATTAACACCACTTGCCCAATATCGAGAGTAATAAAGTAACATTTTTTATTAAGAATGAACGATTTGGAAAAAATATTACGTTTTTATGAATTCAGGCTTGAAGTGATGTGAGAGTGACAGTTTGTCACTGTGAACGCACTCAAACACCACAACGAAACGTGACCTCTGCATTTAACCCATCCCACGTGCACATGTGGAGCAGTGGGCAGCTACCAACAGCGCCCGGGGAGCAGTGTAGCGGGACGGTACCTTACTCAAGGGAACCTCAGTGGTGCCCAGGGACTCAAACCTGCAACCTTCAGGTCCCAAAGGCAGCGTCCTCACCACTAGGCCTCCACTGTCCAGACTTCAGACTGTGGTGTTTAGTTCAGTCGACACTGGCTTCACTAAACTCAGGCCTCGCTGTTGTGCAAGATGTGGCGGAGGACAGACCTTACAGGTTCGATTGCACCACCTCAGGAGAATGGAAACTATGCCAGCAATGACAAGCGCAGCGCTGAAAACATTTCCAGTGAATACGACTTTCATCACACCTGATACTCGGCCCTCGGCTTACACAACACCGAGCACCTGGCAACCCGCTGCCGCGTGCCCAGCCCAGGCCTTCGCTCATGCGGACCTACACATGTTCCCCCGTCAGCAGCCGTTTGTGACCGAACAAAGTTATTCAAGGCGGTCTGACTGCAGGAGTTTCTGATAATTCACTGATCAGCCATAACATTAAGACCACCTTCATAACTGTCCCTCCTGCTGCTGGAGCAGCTCTGACTGCTGCGCTGTGTTCTGACCCCCTCCTATCACAGTCGGCATCACTTTGAGTGACACGTTTCAGGGTGGGCAGCAGGTGAACGGTCAGTTCTTGAAGTCGATGCACTGGAAGCAGGAGCGTAAGGATCTGAGCCACTTTGACAAGTGATGTTGTAGAGTCAGGAGTGTTCCAGGTGTGCCGTAGCTAGTACCTACCTAAAGTGATCCGAGGGAGGACAAGTTGCAAATCGTCAACAGAGTCATGGGCACCTGAGGCTCACTGATGCATGTGGTGTAGAAAGTGGTGCTGACTCAGAAAGAAAGGGGTCATAACACACAGTGCAGCACAGTCAGGTGGTGTTAATGTTATGGCTGTTCATGCTTTCTGTAGATGCCGCGGTAAAGGGCAGCCGATCAGGAGGTAGCAGATATAGCCGGGTTAGCGTTACAGGATATCGGATCATGTGAAAACTTAATTTTTGGTGCGTGAAACCACGTAAACATCGTAAGGGAAACTCTGCGAGGAGAGTAATGTCAGATCGTGGGTCATTGAGAGGGTGAAGTCTGTAAACATGCTGTAATTTTGGGCGCAGAATGAGCACAGAGTCTGTAACATTGCCACCGTTGGGTGGAAAGCACACAAAGGCAACAAGCGTGACCTTTGCTTAGGATGCAAAATGCATGTCTCCCGCCCTCTCTTTTTCTTTCTTTCTTTCTTTCTTTCTTTCTTTCTTTCTTTCTTTCTTTTCTTCTTTCTTTTCTTCTTTCTTTTCTTCTTTCTTTTCTTCTTTCTTTCTTTCTTTCTTTCTTTCTTTTCTTCTTTCTTTTCTTCTTTCTTTTCTTCTTTCTTTCTCTCTCTCTTCTCTCTCTTCTCTCTCTTCTCTCTCTCTCTCTTTCTTTCTTTCTTTCTTTCTTTCTTTCTTTTCTTCTTTCTCTCTCTCTCTCTCTCCCTTCTCTCGCTCTCTCTCTCTCTATCTCTCTCTCGCTCTCTCTTCTCTCTCTTTTCTCGCTCTCTCCCTTCTCTCTTTTCTCTCTCTCTTCTCTCTCTCTCTCTCTTCTCTCTCTCTCTTTCTCTTTTTCTCTCTCTCTTCTCTCTCTCTCTCTCTCTCTCTTCTCTCTCTTTTCTCTCTCTCTCTCTCTCTCTCTCTCTCTCTCGCAAGGGCTCATGGGAGTAGACCTCTGTGGTTCGTCAGGTGGGTAATGTTTGTTTTGGAGCTGTTGGTTTTCTCAGCAGGTGTAGGTGAGATCAGATTGAGGGATTGTTGGGGGGGGGGGGGGGCTCTCTTTCCTAGAATGCTGTTTCACAAGCCTTGGAAGGTTGTCGTACTCGTTCTGTGTTGCACGGCCTGTCGGTTTGACGAGCCGCAGGATATTCAGCTACTCCGGCCATCGATCCGTACCAGTTATCAGATAACGGGGGAAGGAGGAGAAGAAGAGAGCGAAAGGTTCATGCATAATTTATGGGACGCGAACGAATAAGTGACAGCACTGTGTCAGAAAAATGCCTTGGGTTTACTCTGATCAGCCATAACATTAACACCACTGGCAGGTGACGTGAGGAACATTGACTCTAGTTATTCCATGACAGTGGCGCATGTCAGGGGGTCGGGATGTATTAGGCAGCCAGTGAACAGTCAGTTCTTGAAGTTGATGTGCTGGAGGCAGGAGCGTAAGGATCTGAGCCACTTTGACAAGCGACGTTCAAGGCGACTCCGTCAGAGCGGCATCAAAACGGCAGGTCTTGTGGCGTGTTCCAGGTGTGCCATAGCTAGTACCTACCAAAACTGGGGTCATGGGCACCCGAGGCTCACTGATGCATGTAGGGAGTGAAGGCAAACCTGTCTGGTCGGATCCCACAGAAGAGCTGCCCGTGGTTTAAAAAAAGTGAATGCAAGTTTACACTGATCAGCCACAACATTAAGACCATCTGCCTAATATTGAGTAGGTCCCCCTTATGCTGCAAGCCTTCATGCCCCAAATGCATCAGTGAACCTCGGGCGCCCATGACCCACCAGTCGTCCTTCCTTGGATCACGTTTGGTAGATACTAACTACTGCACACCTGGAACCCTCCACAGGTTCTGCCGTTTTGACTCAGTGTCTAGAACATCAAAGTGGCTCAGATCCTTACGCTCCTGCTTCCAGCACATCAACTTCAAGAACTGACTGTTCACTTCCTGCTTAGTATATCCCACCCCCCTGACAGGTACCATTCAGAGACCCCAAAGAGGAGATCCAGCACCAGGGTGTAAGAGAAAGCGGTGAAACTGAGTCGGCTTGTGGTGCGAGGCCTCAGTTGTGGCCTTTAGGCTTGATTGACAGTTTCAAGGGTAAAGATGCCTATCTGTTCAGCTGCTCCACACCGGCTCGAACGGAGTCGCTGAGGTCAGCGGTGTGTGGTCGCACGTCTTGAGACGCTGCATTCATGAACCAGCAGTTATTCGCCTCTGGGAGACACTGCCTTGCCTCCAGGCTGGGTGAGCGAGGCCGTACGTGAGTGCACGCATGTTTTGTCGGTTTTGAAGGATTGCGGCACAGTATACGGTGTGTCAGTGGATACTGCGAGGTCACAGGTGGCTACAGTATGCAAATGAGGCCATTAACCAATCACAGTGTTTCCTAATGGGTGACCAGTCACGGCTCCAGGTGACTATTTCTGAATGTTTTGGTCAATCGAGTTGTTCGTGTTTCCAAGAAAATAATATCATTTTAACTATTTTGGCCGGTCTTTGCCCATCAAAGCGTCTGATTGGCCGAGGTACCTTTTTAAAGGGCCTTTACGACTGATGCATGTAAATGAGCTCTTTTCTGATTGGCTGCTCTGTATGACCGGGCAGCAGTGGGCAGAAACACTCCTTAGAACGTCAGTGTGGATGGGCGGGGCTAAACTGCCGCAGGCTGAATAAGGACATGTACGTAAACGCGTTGGTTTTGTGACATCACAAAAGCTGTGCATTGAAAACAGGCTGTTTTTTTTCGTGTATTGAAAGGCGTCGCAGTGCGAATAATTGTAATTCTGATATTTTGTCTATGGGCACAGGCCACATTTTACGTTTTCTACGTGTTAAATTATAGCAGATACGCAGTAGTTGCGCTTCAGAATGTGCAGGAGTGAGTCTGTGTAGAGAGTAAACACTCACTTGCAATTTGGAGAATCCACAAAACCATGCCACTTGACCAGGGGCGCACAAACTTTTGCACACGGGTGTATTTTCATCGAACTGTCTATTAATACATCCCCACTTTAAGCCAATTAGACGCTGAAGCTATTACCTCCTTACCTGTGTAATCTCTTTTTTTTCTTTGCTTTCCCTCTTTTTTCCCCTTCTCTCTCTCTTTCCTGCTCTCTCTCCTCTCTCTCTCTCTCTGTCTATTTCTTCTCTCTCTTTCTCTCCTTTCTCTCTTCCTCTTTGTTTATTCTCTCTTTCCTATCTCTCTCTCTCTCTCTCTCTCTCTTTCTCTCTTTCTCTCTCTCTTTCTTATCACTTTCTCTCTTTCTTATCACTCTCTCTTCTCTCTCTGTCTTTTCTTCTTTCTCTCTTTCTCTCTCTCTTTCTTATCACTTTCTCTCTCTCTTTCTTATCACTCTCTCTTCTCTCTCTGTCTTTTCTTCTTTCTCTCTCTCTCTCTGTCTTTTTCTTTTCTCTCTCTGTCTTTTTCTTTTCTCTCTCTGTCTTTTTCTTTTCTCTCTGTCTTTTTCTTTTCTCTCTCTGTCTTTTTCTTTTCTCTCTCTGTCTTTTTCTTTTCTCTCTGTCTTTTTC
>JBBPDA010089766.1:0-11866 GCA_037974385.1 Arnoldichthys spilopterus
AACTGAGATGATTTCAAAATACACGTCTTTTCTGCGTGTAATCATCAACCAAGGCCAGATTACATGGACGCCAATGATTTATTTGACGCACAAAAAGTAACTGAAATGATTCGCACACACACATAGTGATGATAAACATGCACTAGCATTAGCTCAACGCTCAACAGGAGCTTCCCCTTCCCCAGTGCCTCTTGATTCTGGAACATCCCACAGCCTTTGTAGGCCTTTAGGACATGGGCCTGGACTGTCTGGATGTGCCCTGTGGAAATCAGACAAAAGAGATGGGTCAAGTACCAGTTCCAGTGAAAGCGAAAAGTGATTAAACAATACCTCAATGAATTCCAGTGCTAGGGGCAGGGCTGGCAAGTTATGAGATGACACATCTTGGAGAAGCGATCAATAATCACTGCAATAGCTGTACAACCTTCTGAAAGAGGTAGGTCCGTGATATTATCCACCGCCAAGTGAGTCCATGGCCTGTGGGTCACTGACAAGGGCTGTTGGAGACCTGCAGGATGCTGTCGTACCACCTTAGATTGAGCGCACACAGGACAGGACAAAACAAAATCAGAAACATCATCTGAAATCTGGTTCAGTCTGATCAACAATTTCCCATCTGATGGGTATTACAAAACACTCTGGGGAAAGGATAGGTTCCAATGTGGATTTTTCTACAGGCTTTCAGACTGTAGTCTTTTCATTCTGGGTGATAATGCACTGTAAACGAAAAATGAGTAAAAAACAGTGCCCATCTTGCTTGTCTTGCATTTAGTTGTTTCGCTTCTTTGAGATATTCTAGGTTTTTGTGATCTGTATACACAATAAAGGAAAATTTGGTTCCCTCCACCCAATGTCTCCATTCCGTAAGGGCCAACTTAATAGCCAGTAGTTCCTTTTATCCTACATCATAGTTGTACTCTGCAGGTGTGAATTTGTGAGAAAAGAACGCACATTAAGTAAACATTCCAGTTTTCAGTCTGTGATGTTTTGGATGTATGTGTAAGTTTGTGTGTGTGCAATCAAACTGCAAGGTGTTGGTTGTACAGTCTGACAACAGCTGGAAGGAAAGGCCTTCTGAATCTCTCCTTCCCACACCGTGGGTGCAGCAGCTGCTCACTGAAGGAGCTGCTCAGTGATAACAGAGTCTCCTGCATGGGGTGTCCAAGAGGGATGACAGCTTAGCCACCATTCTCCTGTCAGTCACAACCTCCACTGGGTCCAGAGGAAATCCTAGAACAGAGCTGGCCCTTCAGATCAGCCTGTTCAGTCTTTCTGTCCCTGACTACAGAGTCATAAAAGGTCTTCAGGAGCGGTCCCTGCAGTCCAAAAGACCTGAGCCTCCGTAGCAGGTACAGCCTGCTCTGCCCCTTCTTATACACAGCATTAATGTTTTGAGACCAGTCACAAGTTAAAGAAAACAGTTTGCTTTTACCCCTAAGGAGTGAACTAAAACCTCTAATAAAGTGAGAATAATAGTTCGCAAACCTGAGAAAATGCTGGAGTTCCGTGTGTGATTGGGACACCGGCCAGTTCACTACTCTAGCTACTTTGTCCATCTGGATAGCTGCTTCACTTAGGACATAACCTAGAAAGGAGATACATGTTCGGTGAAATTCACATTTTTCTCCCTTGGCAAACAGGGAATGTTCTCTGAGTCTTTGGAGTACCCTCTTTACATAATCAATGTGTTCTTGCATACTGGAAAAAAAATTGAGTAAGTCATCAATGTACACCATAAAAAGTCATCTATCATGACTCTGAAAATCTTATTTGTGAAAGATCGAAATACAGAAGCTGCGTTAGACAATCCATACAGAAGAACCATATATTCATAATGTCCTCTGGTGGTGATGAATGCAGTTTCCCATTCATTATTCTCTCCTCACAAGATTATAGGCACAGGCACTGCATAGATCTAGTTTTGTAAATATCTTGGCCTTTTGCAGTTTCTCCAGGGTAGGTTTAATGCTTTAGCTTTGTTTAAAGCACGGCAATCAGTGCAGGGTCGAAGGTCCCCATCCTTTTTCCCCACAAAAAAGAAACCTGAAGCTACTGGAGATACACCAGCCTTTAATGCGTCGTCTATGTATTGCTCCATAGCTTTGATTTCATCCTTACACTGAGTCAGAGCTCAGTGATGAAGAGAGAGTGTTCATGAATGAAGGTCTTCCACCAGAACATCAGCCATAACATTAACAAGACCTTCCCAATTTCCATTTATATTTACATTTACATTTACCGCTTTTGGCAAATGCTCTTGGTCAGAGCAACATACACGGTGCTTTTTAATGATGTGTGTTCTGACAGATTTCTGTCAGAGTCAACATTTACTTTTTAAAACACAGTGAGAATGAGTCTTCACTCCCAACATGCATCAGTGAGCCTTGGGTGCCCATGATCTTGTTGCCGTTTCTTTTGGTAGGTACTAACTACTGCATACCTGGAAGGCTCTTCAAGACCTGCTGGTTTGGAGGTGCTCTGACTCTGTCATCTAGCCATTACAATAAGGCCCTTGTTAAAGTGGCTCAGATCCTTATGCTTACCCATTTTTACTGCTCCAAGCACATCAACTTTAAGAACTGACTGAACTTCACTGCCTAATATCTTCTACCCCTCTGACAGCTGTCATAACTAAATAAATAGTCAGTTTTAATCCCTGTTATGTGTCAGTGATGTTAATGTTATGAGTGATCAGTCTATATTTATCATATACTGTACATTTTGTATCACATATGCTTTTGCACAATTTGGCACAGTTTGGTCTTACTGTTTTTCCTACCTCATAAAACATTGTATTTTTGACCGACTACATGGCTGAAATAACAAACACCTACTGGCCTGGAACTGACAGTCTGTCAGAGGTTGAATTTTACTTGTCTGTTTTCTCTTTGCTCTCCTTCAGTTCTGACATTATTTGTTTTTACCAAGTTTGAATTCCGGATTTCTTGATTTTAAATAGAGTAGAGGCAAGGATATTTGCACAGGGTGAACTGAATAAAGTTACCAGCTCTTCTGAGTCCAAACAAGGAGGAGGAGACTCAACAGTAGAGGTTATGGCAGTTCATTATTGGTTAGGTAAGGCAAGATAAGGTGTACTTTATTGTCTCACTGGAAAGCTTAATTGGCTCCATGCCACTACATCACATCACACACTCGACAAGTACATAGGTTATACATAAATCATCATAAAAACATGCTTAACACAATATATAAATATTTTATATATTAGAAGCTAGAAAGTGTGTTGGGTCATTCTGAATATTGTAAATGAGTACTGAACTGTGGTCACAAACTGACTTTGGATGGATCTCAGACTTCTAAGAGCTCTGTGGCAATAGATGGGAAGTGAATGAAAGTCTAGCACTGAGTACAATGTACCGAATCGCAAATTCACAAACAAGAACACATTAAAATTGCTACAATGTAAAGATTATTTGAAGTAAATTAAACTCCCTTTTCAGGTTAGCTCGGCTCCAGCACTTTTCGACAGAGCTATGCACCAAATTCTGAGTCGGCTGCCAAAGGTCCAGTGCTATCTAAATGACGTGCTTATCACAGGTCCAGATTAACAGTCTCACTTCAGAAACCTGGATGCAACACCACAAAGTCTAGAGAACTATTGTCTAAGGGTCAGAAATGATAATAAATTTTTATCTTCTGCTGAATATCTGAGGCATATGATTGACAGAACTGGACAGCATAAGGCACCGCCTATGGTAACAGCTATTGTGGGGGGCACCAAAAAGACAGAACATGCAAAAAAAAAAAAAACTCCGTCTTGTACAAACTGAAAGAATTTTGTATAGAAGAATGGATCAAAGATTTCAACAAGCTGACGTCAGAGACTGGTGGACAAACATGCAAAATTTGGAGGCAATACTAGCTTCTGAGGCCAAATGTGCACTTACTTTCTCCACAGAAGAAAATTATATCTGTTGATTATATTCTTAAATTATTAATTTAAAAAAAACTGATTGTTCTTGTGCTAAAGAACATAGGAGTGTATAGAGAATATTGAGTATAATGTTGTGGTGATAGTTGTACTGTATAAACTTAATTATGCAGACTAAAATCTGTGCAGTGATCCCATCTAGTGGTGAAAGTTGAATTGAAATGAAGAATAAAGAATTAACAGATTTGCTGTGTGACTTTTCCATTACTGAGCAAGGAACAAATGCAGCAAGAGCAACACACAAATTGTATGGGAGGGAGGGATAGGCTTCCCTTCTGAGTCGTGGTTCCTCCCAAGGTTCCTTCTAAGGATGGACAGATTAACACTTAAATACTGATTCCTCCAATCCCGATGTAGTCAGTTCTCACAAGAAATATTGATATGTAATGTCTGCAGATGGCAACAAATACGATCACCCCAAAAACACATTAACGGCAAAGTCACGTTTTGCTAAACACTGCACTAGAAATGCTGAAGACACTCAACACACAACATGCTGGCTAACTTAATACAGTTTAATAAACTGCTACTTTTTTACATGAGAAATATGTAAGTTATCTTGTTAACAGTTAGCTTACTAAGATACTCAGGCTTACTTACAAGTCAAGTCAAGTCGGCTTTTATTGTCATTTCGACCATATACAGTTCACACAGTACACGGTGAAATGAAACAACGTTCCTCCAGGACCACAGTGGTACATGAAACACAGGACCACAAACACTACAAAACTAACAACATAAAGTGCATTGTGTGCAAAGATGTTCAAACATTGCAGGACAGTGCAAAGACAGACAGGAACAAACAAAGACAGTACAACAGTGACCAGTGCAGTTATGGGACCACCAGGTGTGAGGTAGCAGGATGGGCAAAAATACAATACTGTAATTGTAAACAATGACATAGGGAGCAGGAAGAATGGAGCAACATACTATATATAATATTAGTAAATAAATATAAGTTAAAGAATAGTTAAGTGTGTGTGTGTGTGTGCGTGCGTGCGTGCGTGTGTGTGTGTATGTGTTGACAGTCCCTGAGTGTTTAAGAGTCTTATTGCCTGGGGGATGAAACTATTGCACATTCTAGTAGTGAAGGCTCGAATGCTTCTGAACCTTCTTCCAGACGGCAGGAGGGAGAACAGTGTGTGAGGGGTGTGTTGGGTCATGTCTGTGATAGAGACAGTCTGCAGAAGTACTAGCTAGTAATTAGCTCATCTATAGCAATATTATGCTGATTAGCAAAGTAATTAATATTATTTAATGTAACAATCATGGATGTTGCAGGCTTAACATGTCCAAATGTGTTTAAGACAAGTAGCAAGAAATAGCAAGCTAATGTTAGCAGTGTGTCCTTAAACAGTTCACACAGTCTTAGTATCCCCACAGTCCTACAGCCCGCATAATCTAAACAGTCCCCACAGTCCACAAAATTCACAGTCCCAGCAGTCCCCACATTCCCCACACTGCACATGACTTTAGATTAATACAGCAAAATAAGACAAATCTGACCTG
The DNA here is from genome assembly GCA_037974385.1 of Arnoldichthys spilopterus. Lineage (NCBI taxonomy): Eukaryota > Metazoa > Chordata > Actinopteri > Characiformes > Lepidarchidae > Arnoldichthys > Arnoldichthys spilopterus. Next base: position 5,462 of record JBBPDA010089766.1, read on the forward strand.
CTACTACACCACCTAGTGCTGAGTGTAGTGTTTATAGTATGTGTATATACTGTTTTTAGTGTGTGTGTGGTCTGTGTGTATGTGTTATGTGATATAAGCACAGATCCAGGCTTTAGATGGAGGGTGAGATAGAAGGGGGATTGTTGAGTTTTTAAGCCCAAGCCGAAGCACTCTAACTCATCCGAGACCGACACGGCTTTCCCCTCTCTCTCTAAAAGACCCTTTCCCACATATAGGTCACTTAATCCCCTCTCTCTTTCTCTCTCTCTCTCTCTCTCTCTCTCTCACACACACACACACACACACACACACGCACACAAAATGTGTAGAGGGTTTAACAAACTAGCGACAAAAAAACAGGTAAACTTCCTAAAAGTTAGTGAATGATTTTTCTGATGGTTTTTACCCCTCAGACCAAAGGTATGAGAGCAAGCAGTGATTAATAATATTACAGTCATACTTTAAAATGTAGCCCCTTTACCATCAACCACAACTCACAAGCACAGCACACTGATCAGCATCTGGTTTTATTAGCACTCCATTATGATTGTTAATGTTATTAGAATTTCATTATATGTATACATTTTATTAATACTTTATTCCGGATGTTAATATTTTGGAACTTAAGTCTGCATGTTAAATTTATGATAAACTGCATATTAGAACATCATTCTGGATGTTAATTTTACTTAAACTTCATTTTGGATGTTAATTCTATTAGAACTCTGTCTGTCTGTCTGTCTGTCTGTGTGTGTGTGTGTGTGTGTGTGTGTGTGTGTGTGTGTGGGGGGGTGGGTGGGCAGTGGTGGCCTAGTGCTTAGGACATTGCACTTGGGCCCTGAAAGTTGTAGGTTCAAGTCCTGGGCCGGGCACTACTGAGGTACCCTTGAGCACGGTATCGTCCCACTCACTGATCCACCTCTTGGAAGTTGCTTTGGGTAAAAGCGTCAGCCAAATGAGAACTTCATTCTGGATTTTATAATAACTTTATTCTGGATTTAAATTTTATTAGTAGTTCATTCTGGATTTTAATTTTATTAGAAATGTCATCTATATGTCAGTTAGTCATTTTGGATGCAATTAACATTTTAACTTATTTACAGCTTTCATTTAATTAAATGTGAAGGTGTAGAATCGTATACTACTACTACTACTACTGCTGCTACTACTACTACTACTACTACTAATAATAATAACATGGTTAAAAACAGTATTTCCACAGTTAGGTAAGGGTCTCTATGTAGTAGAGGACACTAATCCCGTCTGTAAGGGGCACCAATAGTTTGATTGTTTGTGGATTAGCTCCTAAAGGTGACTGCCCCTTGGACCTATTGTGTAAAACAGAGAACAGTTTGGTTGCCATGTTAAAAGGCCCTTTTCATGTTGGCCGTAAAGCGATGCCGGGTGTTTCCTGGCTGCTCCGCGTCGGTACGTCTCCAGTTTACTCCAGGGATCCACCGAGCGAGGGGGCGAGGAGAAAAGGAAGCAGCTGGGCACTGGGAGCAAACGATGAATGGAGGAAAGGAGAGATCTCTGAGAAAGGACAAACAAACAAAGGTGTTGTCCCTCACTGTCATTCTTCTACCTAACCCCAACTCCCAGCTATCAACAACCAAACTAATTTACAGTTTAATGAAGCAACACAGAGTTCCATTCCATCTTCCACTCACAACATAAACAAACAACATAAAAAAGTTCATTAAGACGGAGCAGGCGTGGTTTAGGACACAATATGACTTAAACATGAATTAAACTTCAGAGCTACAGGTAGCTGTTGCAGACCAACACCAGGGCTGCAGGACTAATTTCAGATCAGGTTCCTATGTATTTATGAGGTCACAGAAACTGATTGTAGATCAGTGCTCTTGCTCCTGAGGTGGTTTAGTTCATACTGTGTCCTAAACCACACCCACAAGTTTGCTCTACCAGAATAGAGCTGGATGCCATTTGAGCGGCTCCACAGAAGTTTTGGGGATGAAAGGACTTGGGTGATTATTGGCTTACAGTACTAGCAACTTTAGCCTTGTAGCTCTAGTTCTAAACTAAATTTGGACCCAAACATGTCTCATGTCTCATGGGTTCAGTGGAGCTCTGTGGACTTTTTGCTTAACTCTTCCTTTTATCTCTTTTCTCCAGTGCTGGGTGAGCAGCTCTCAGGTGTGAACAGTGGCGACCACGCTGCACTGAATCGTGTCCTAAAGAGCCGGGAGGTCATCCTATATTTACATCCTATAATAGGCAGTAGCAGCAGCAGCAGGATCTCTGCAAGCTGAAGCCTCTTTCAGTGGTGTTGCGCAACCGTCGAAGGAAACCTGTTCAGGATTAATGTCTGCAGCTCCCAGTGTGTGTGTTTGGAGGTCTATGCACATGTATTAGTGCATCTGTGTATGTTTGTGTGTGTGTATGTGTGCATGTGTGGGTGGTGCATTTTTACCGACACCCACATCCAGTAGACACTTCATCCCAGCACACACACACATGCTTGGCAGTGTCAGCAGGCAGTGGGCATTTTGCTCTCATCTTTAAGTGAAACTTTTTAAACTTTTAACAACTTTTAGTATGCTTTTAAAAGCAAGACCCCGATATGTCTAGCTTTGACACTTCATTTTGCACTGAAAGGATCCAGAATGAGAAGAACGGCGATGTACACACTTTGGTTCTTGTGCTGAGAGATGCTGGATGTCCTAAAAAGTTCTGCCACAGTTCTGTATGGGATAAGGTCAAGTTCTGGGACCTTTTGCTTAAACCACTTATTTAACTCCACTACTGGAGAATGGCTTTACCACACTCTGCTCTACCCACTTCTGCTTCTTTCGGTGGGTTGGCTCAAAGACTGCTGGGCGAAAGCTGCAGGAGGAAATGCTCTAGAAGTGTTTCGGGCGTCATGGTGAATGGAGGAAGTGTGAGGAGTCACGCTAGCTTAAGCTGAATGCGAACGGGTGCGTGTTTTTACACAGCCAATTTTTGTAGCTTTGAAAATAGCATCTGAAATGTATAGATTAAGCTATAGCACATAAAGTTACATCTTTGGTATTTAACTGTCATACTTACGCCTTTAACTATATAGTTTTAACTATAGCATCTAGAGCTACATTTTAACTACAGTGCCTATAGCTTTAACTATATAGCAAATGTAGTGCCCAAAGTTTTAACTATAGAGCTTTAACTGTAGTGCCTATAGGTTTAACTACATAGGTTTAAATGTAGTGCTTATAGGCTTAGCTATATAGGTTTAAGTATAGTGCCTTTAGTTTAAAATATATAGCTTTGAGTAAATGGCCTATAGCTTTTACTCTAGAGCTTTAACTACAGTGTCTATAGCTTTAACCATATAACTTAAACTATAGTGCCTATAGCTTTAACAATATAACTTTAACTACAGCGGCTATAGCCTTACACTATATAACTTTAACTACAGTGGCTATAGCCTTACACTATATAACTTTAACTACAGTGGCTATAGCCTTAGCTATATAACTTTAAATACAGTGTCTATAGTTTCAACTATATAGCCCTAACTGCAATGGCTATAGATTTAACTATACAGATTTTAGTGCCTATAGCTTTAGTTATACAGCTGTAAGTATAGTCATTATAGCTTTAACTACACAGCTTTTACTACAGTCTCTGTAGCTTTAACTGTAGTGTCTATAGTTTAATCTATATAGCTTTAACCACAGTGTCTATTGCTTAGCTATAGAGCTTTAACTATACACTATACAGCAATACAGTGTCTATAGCTTCAACTATATAGCCCTAACTGCAATGGTTATGGATTTAACTATACAGATTTTAGTGTCTACAGCTTGAATTATACAGCTGTAAGTATAGTCCCTATAGCTTTAACTACACAGCTTTTACTACAGTGTCTGTAGCTTTAACTATATAACTTTAACTATAGTGTCTATAGTTTAATTTATATAGCTTTAACCACAGTGTCTATAGCTTAGCTATAGAGCTTTAACTATACACCGTTTTACTGTAGTGCCTTTAGCTTTAACTACAGAGCTTTAAGTGTACTGCCTATAGCCTTAACTAGTGCCAATAGTTTTAAAAATAGTGCCTATAGCTTTAACTTTAGAACTTTAAATTCAGAGCTTTAATTATAGTTCCTACAGTTTTAACTATAGAGTTTCAACTAAAGTGCCTATAGCTTTAACTATAGTGCCTGTAGCTTTAACAATAGTGCTTTAACTGCAGTGCCTATAGCTTTAACTACAGTGCTTTAACTTTATTGTCTATAGCTTTAACTATAGAGCTTTAACTATTTTGTTCTCAGACATTTCAACACTGAAAACCTTCAGACCATGATGCCTGTAATGCACCGTTGCAGCATGGTGAACTGATCCCCCCCACAAGACCCTGCTCTCTGCACCCTTAAAGATGTGACTGGACCACTTCACTCATCTTCAGGATGACCATGAGGAGGATTTGTCATGCTCTGCCTCTGGCCCTGGTGACCTTCTGTGTTTTTGCCGGTTTCCTGCTTTTGCAGTTGCGCACCAAGGAGAGTCCAAAGCTCCCCAGTGGGGTAAGGAAGGAGTGGAAGAGAAAAGACCCACTGAGGTCGTGGGACATTTTCATCGCTGTAAAGACCACGGGCAGTTTCCACGTCAGCCGCCTCTCGCTCTTGCTCGACACATGGATATCCAAGACCAAGGAGCATGTGAGTGTCTGTGTAGATTTTGATATGCTTGATATGCACAAGAAAACATCAGATGGTGACCTCCAGATCATCTTCCACATGTACCTACCCACCCATTAGGCCCACCTTAACACTAGTTCTAGGCACTGTAGTTAAAGCTAATGGCACTATAATTAAAGCTGTAAGCAATGTAGTTAAAGTTCTGTAGTTTAAGGACAATACTAAGGTCAAGCCATAGGCACTATAGGTAAAAAAATGTATAGGCATTATACTTAAACCTGTATACTTAAAGCTATTAGTACTGCAATTAAAGCTCTATAGTTAAAGCTATAGGCACTGCCATTAAAGCTATAGACACTGTAGTTAAAGCTCTATAGTTAAAGCTATAGGCACTATGCTTAAACTTGTAAACGTAAAGCTATAGGCACTGTAAGTAATGCTATAGGGACTGCAGGTAAAGCTCTATAGTTAAAGCTATTGTCATTATACTTAAACATGTATACTTAAAGCTATAGGTACTGTAGTTAAAGCTATTGGCACTGTAGAAAATGCTCTATAGTTAAAGGTATAGGAACTATACTTAAACCTGTATATTTAAAGCTTAGGTACTGTAGGTAAAGCTATAGCCACTGCAGGTAAAGCTATATAGTTAAAGCTATAGGCACTGTAGTTAAAGCTCTATAGTTAAATCTATAGGCACTATAGTTAAATCTCAATAGTTAAAGCTATAGGCGCTATGCTTAAACTTGTAAACTTAAAGCTATAGGCAGTGTAGTTAAAGCTATATAGGTAAAGCTATATGCAATCATTAAAACTATTGACACCATAGTTAAAGCTCTGTAGTTAAAACTGTAGGTTCTACAGATAAAGCTCTATAGTTAAAGCCATAGGCATTATATAGCTATAGGTATTGAACTATAGTTCAAGCATTTCCAAACATGGAACCCTGTTTAACCCCAACAGGATTCCAGGACAGCACTGGTGTGTCTCTCTTGTGTGCTAGCTCTTATCTCTGAGTGGCTTGTCAGAGCAAATTCCCAGTGTGTAGTTCTACATGCAGCACTAAAGAGCGTTCACTGCTCTAAATATATGCAGGATGGTCAGATTGGCTGGAAGCTGGCCAGTCCAAAAGCCCGGATAGATAGCGGAGGTGTTGGAAATGCTTCATTTGGTCATCAGGTTGACTAAAACGATGTCTCACTCACACTCTTAGTAAAGTAGAAAAGAGAACGTGGACCAGTCTTCTCTTCGACAAATCAGTCGAGACATGTTTTGGTCCGAATTTAGCTTCTTTAGAACTGGAGCTACGAGGCTAACATAATTGACACTAGAAGTTAACCGTCACCCAAAACATTTCCTCTCCAAATCTTCTGTGGAGCCACTCAAATGGCATCCAGCTCTTCATTAAGGTGGAGCAGATTTGTGGGTGTGGTTTAGGACAGAGTATGACTCCTAGTGTTGGTGACATTTGCCTCATAGCTTCAGTTCTAAAGCAGAGAAACTAAATTTGGACCCAAAAACGTCTCATCTGTGTGCGCGTGCAAGTGTGTGTGTGTGTGTGTGTTTGGTGGTGCCGGAAGCAGCAGTGTGTGTAAAAACAGCAAAACTGAAGTTCCTCTCACAGAGAGAGGAAGTTTACAGAGACAGGAAGTGGAACAAAGTGAAAAAATGTGACTTACTGAAACACAGGCACACACACACACACACACACACACACACACACACACACACACACACACACACACACACACACACACACA
>JBBPDA010089787.1:0-11864 GCA_037974385.1 Arnoldichthys spilopterus
TATTTAATTAATATTTGTGTGCAATCTTTACTGTGCAATCTTTGAGGAGGCTCTGAGTCCAAGAATTTCATTGCTGGGAAGGATGTTTCATTGTTACCTGTAAATGACAATAAACTTGAACTTGAAACTAGATGGGCAAACCTTCACTCCGCACATCAGTTAGCCTTGGGTGCCCATGGCCCTGTTGCCGATTAACCAGTTGTCCTTCCTTGGATCACTTTTGGTAGGTACTAACATTTGCACACCTAGAACACTCCACAAGACCTGCCATTTTGGAGATGGTCTGATTCTACAAGCCATCTCAATGAGGCCCTTGTCAAAGTGTCTCAGATCTTTACATACCGTTATGCATAAAAATGAAAAACAAAATACAAGCTTCAAGATTGAAGAAGCACAAACATTATTATGTGTTTCCCAACCCTGCTCCTGGAGTCTCTGCACATTTGAGTGTTTTCACTGCTCCAAACACATCTAACCCAACTACTCAACTCATTAACAGCCACTTACTGGGCTGCTGTGGGGGTATTAAAGCAGGGGAAATGAGCAGGACCAGACTTAGGAAACACTACTTTAGTTCATTATTGGGTTGAAGGGAAATTGTCTACATTTCTGTAAACTTTAATAACATGACAAATACAGTTTCCTCAGGGGAAAACATCACCTTCCAGATCAGAATAGTGTGGGTCTAGTGTTGATCTGAAGACTCTTCAATATCATTTTTTTTTTACATCTTTTAGACTTTATTCAGATTTATTCTTTTTTCCATTTGTTCTCATGGCTTTTTTCTTTTCTGGATGAGAAACGAATGTTCAGAGAGGATTGTGATTGGATGAGAGGCATTTCAATCATCATTTTGCAAACAGTCAAATCGATTAACGAGGAAGTGGGCTTGCTACTATGTAGGGATGTATTGATACATAGTTTCAGGTTTGATACAATTTCAGTCAATGCATAGAAAAATGTGGATGAAGATGTAGTTACATTTTTAATGTTGTATGTGTTATGTCTTAATTCTTCAGAGCTTCTTTTTTTTCTGTCCCGTGTCAAGTTGGTTGCACTCATACTGACGGACTAAGTTGATCTTTTTTCTGCAGGGTACGGGTGTTCCGAGACCTCCTTTCTATGCCTCCGCTAGTGCACCATGGGAAAAGACCAGGCCTTACTTTTACTGTTTCTTTCATTGTTGACCACTCAGGTAAGAAGTGTGTGTGTTTTATACGATGTATCCATGGCTTTGAGTAAAGCAAGGGTATTTATTTATCTTTAGGATAACAGTGCAAGAATTTAAGCTCCAAGTGAGTTGTTTCTACTCAAGATTAACAATAGTTTTCCTAAAGAATTGTGTGTTCTGCATATTGTGTTAAAAGGTATAAGTGAAAGTGCGACATAATCGAATAATTAGAATCATCCATCCATCCATCCCTTTTCTAAACCACTTCTTCCATTTCCGGGTCACAGGGAAGCTGGAGCCAATCCCAGCTGATTACAGGCCTAAGGCGGGGTACGCCCAGGACAGGAGGCCAACCTATCGCAGGGCTAAATTAAATCATTAAAGTAATACATAGAATGATTAAAGATGAGTAAACAAGGCTTAAACCTGGGGATACAACAATGTGGGAATTGTGGGGCATCTGCCACTGCTGATACCAGTGCAACCCAACACAAATCAGTGCTAACCAAATAGAAAAAAAATGTAAAAATTAAAAATGTAAAAATTGGGATTTTCTTAGCAGAGTACCACCGTGTCATTCTGCTCCTTCAGAGCACAATAAATGCATCAAACATTGGTTTGAAATACCAGTAAAATCTAAACATTTGCCTGATGCCACACTTCTCTTCAAGCAAATGTCTGCTGATACTAATTTTCTTCTGAAATCGTTGTGCATCTCTTCATAAAACCTAACTTAAAGCATGATGGAAAAATCAGCGTAGAGGCTACAGTGGTGTTTGAAAGTTTGCAAACCCTTTAGAATTTTCTGTATTTCTGCATAAATTTGACCTAAAACATCATGAGATTTTCTAAAAAAGTAGAAAGTCTAAAAAGTAGATCAAAAAAAGACAAATAAAACAAATTAAAGACAAACATGGAAGACTAACTGGGGCTAACTGTAAAATTTTAGACATTTCTTTGTATCTTGGATCTGTTTTAAGCCAGTGTGTTGAAAATGTGATTTAAACTAGTTACATGCGTCTGCTGTTAAATGGCATAGCTGTTATGTTTGCAACCCAAACACAAAATGCAAGGTTTAGTTTCACCCCATAGTCTGGGTTAGCTGTAACCTAGCCTGGGGTGAGATGTAACATCATAATATCCCCTGGGGTAAAATTGAACATTTTAAATAAGAATTATGGCAAAAAATGATTTTTTAAATTAAAATCATTGGCTTTTCAACTGGTCAGGACAGCGTTCCACTGAGTATATCCATGCCTTTGATTAACTGGAGCTGTCAAATCGAAAGTTTGAATAACATCAAAATGTTATTATGGTTAAAGAGGATTAAATGTTTGTCTGTTCAAATATGTTGAAAAACAATCAAAACTTTCCAGTAAATGTGCTTAGTCTTTTACACGACTGTATAGCGGCGGTATTATTATAACATAAGGATTCTATCATGTATTTAAGGCATATGGTACATACTATATTTATATACAGTACTTGCATGTATGTGTGTGCATCTTTTGCAGGTGTGTCAGGGTGAGGATATGACGGCTACGACGACAATGTCACTGGCTGAAGTGGCCAATATCGCCATATCCACCACTGATATGAAGGCATCAACAAGGCAGATTCTGTCTGCTCAGTTTGAGTGTTATCTCAAAATGCTGCATGACCCACCACACACAAATTCAGGTCAGAAACACACATACAGTGGTGCTTGAAAGTTTGTGAACCCTTCAGAATGATCCCAATATCTGCATAAAAATCACCTGAAATATCATAGATAATCTGAAAGTGGATGAAGAAAGCACTTTTAAATAAAGAGACAGAAATGTAATACTTGATCTTTAATTTGAGGAAAATAATCAAATATTACATATCAATGAGTTGCAATAGTATTTGAACCTCCAGGATTAGCATTTAGTTTGAAGGTGAGAATAGAAAAAGGCGTATTCAGTCAATGTGATGGCAATCAGGTATGAGGGGGCGCACTGTTTTATCAGCAGTGATCTATCAAAGTCATGCCTTTAAAATATGTCAGTGGAAGTTTCTGGCATGAACAAATGAGATTTCTGAGGACCTCAGTTCAGACCCATACAACTTTACCAGGAGTGTTTCACCAACGAAGATCACTGCAAGATCAAGGCGCTTCATAGTCCAAGAGGTCGCAAAGGAACCAGGCTAACTAAACTACAGACCTCTGTCACATTGACTAATGTTCATGAGTCCACCATAAGAAAAGCAGTGAACAACAGTGGTTGTGCATGGCAGGGTTGCAAGGAGAAAGCCACTGCTCTCCAAAAAGAACATTTCTACCCATCTACAGTTTGCTAAAGATCATATGGAAAAGCCAGAAGGCTACTGGATAAATGTTTGCTGGACAGATGAGACCAAAATAGAACTTTTGATGTAAATGAGAAGAGCACTGTTTGGAGAATGGACAGCACGGCATTCCAGAATAAGAACGTTATCCCATCTGTGAGAAAATGGCCTGCTTTGCTACATGTGGGCCAGAAGAGCCTGCTATCATTGATGGAACAAAACATTCCGAACCATACCATCAAAATCTAAAGCAAGACATCAGGACATCTGTACATGACCTGACCATCAAGAGAACGTGATCGAAGAAAGAGAAAATGGCAAGTAGCAAGACAACAACTTTTAAGTACACAAAGTGAAAGTGACTTATTTTTTCATTGTGAACACACTCAATCACACAAAGTGCACCACAATGAAACATGACCTCTGCATTTAACATGTGCACATGTGGAGAAGCAGGCAGCTATGTAAAGCACCTGGGGAGCAGTGTAGCAGGACTGTACCTTGCTCAAGGGTACCTAACTAGTACCTTCACTCAATAGAAATGTGGATGAACCTGGAGTCAGCGGTTCATGTGAGGAAACCCACCAAGATCACAGAATTCACGCTGTCTTGTATGGAAGAATGGACTAAAATTCCTCCATTCTGATGTGCCGGTCTGATCAACAGTTATCCAAAACGTTTAGTTGCAATTATTGCTGCACAAAGGGGGTCACAGCACATACTGATATCTAATATTGGATTATTTGGAATATCTGATGTTTTTGGTTTATTTTTGCAAAAACATAGAACATATTAAAAGGTTTGCAAGCTGTTAAGCACCATGGTTACACAACATTACTTCTTTTACTTTCTCACTCTCTCTTTTTCTCTCTATCAACGATTGTGTGTTTTATCGTGTCCAGCATCCTGACCCGTTACAGTTCCTAATGAGCATTTCTGTGTATGTGGGTTTCACTTCAGCATCTCTTAAATGAAGGGCCAAAGATGTGGCACTGAATAAATAGAACGAATGTTCAAAAGGATCAAAGATTGTCTCAAGATCACAGACTTACGGGAAAACGAAGGAGGGCCAATTGCAGCCAGGCAGAGATGCATGTGCGGCAGAGCGCAGAAGTGAAAGGGGAAGACTATTCTCTCTCCTGAAAGAAAGAAAGGAAGTGGCGTTTGTCAGTGTCACTCTTGCCCAGTGCCTGACCGTCTTTGAGTTTTTTCCCTGTCTGTGTGCGTCAGGCTTCCTTGGATTGTGTACCGGGCTCTAGTTTGAGGAAGCACATGCTCTCGCCTTTTGTTTTCTGCTCCTTGAGTTTTGGCTGTTGTGATTGTCACACTGCTCCGGTCTCTTTTTCTATGAAGCTACTATAAACAATACGTCCGTCGGTGTCAGTTCTTATGAGGCTCTCCCTGCCACCAGTTATTTTCCGTGTGATCAAACTTAACCCAGCAGTTTGTCTAAGTTTCAATTTGAACATTTTTACCTCTAACCCATCTGTAGTTCTTTTACAAACACAGGGCCGGTGTATGAAGTTTGGTTTGTTTGTCGTGATCTGGAGCTTCTTTCATAATGAATCTTAAATACTTTGGGACTTGGGAGTGTTAAATAAGTTCTGGTGAAGTTATATGTCCAGGTAGATGTTGTCACAGTTTCTCCATTTCTTTAATAAGCTCTTGTAGTATCCGTGTCAGTATCAGCATTGGCAGAAATGCACATAAAAATGACTGGAAATCTGCATCAACTTACAAATCCCACATCACTGCATCCCTACGTGTTTTACATTTACATTTACAGCATATGGCAGATCCTCTTACCCAAAGCGATGTACATGGGTGCTTTCTAGTGTACAAAGAAAACCTGTTGCACCAGTAAAGCTAGACTTCGATTAAGAGCTGCCAGTGAACCAAGATTCTTCTCGAGCTGATTCTAATCTTTTACAGAGAAAAGGCTGTAAGTTTGTTAGTTCTGTTGGGACTCGTAGTTCTTGTCCTAAGAGCTCTGTGGAGAGGTGGGTCTTCAGCCGCTGTTTAAACACAGTGAGGAACTCTGCAGTTCTGACTGTTAGGGGAGGTTCATTCCACCACTTTGGTGCAAAAACTGAGAAGAGCCTTGATGTGTGTCTTCGATTTTTGCAAAGGGGGATGTCCAGTCAAGCTGAGAATGATGCTCTAAAAGGTTATGATGTTGTCCATGGTTTGATCATTGCAGATCGGTAAGGAGCTAGACCATTTTTGTTTTTTTGGCACCACAGGAAGCCAGTGAAGGGTTCTCACCAGTGGAGAATTGTGTTAGAATTTAGGTGTATTGAAGACCAGATGTGCTGCTGCATTCGGATTAAGTTTTTGAGGTCTTGTGGCCTTCAGAGGAAGACCAGCAAGGTTAGCTTCTTGTTAACTACTTGTTAGCTACTCGTGCTGTGTTGCTTCAGTGCAAAACTGAAGAACAAAATTTCAAAAACTCCATGTGGGGTTAGGGAAAATGTATGCAAAGGTTTTTTTTTTCTCCCTCAAAACTATTTTTGTATGCTTGTTGACTCCCGAGTGTTCTGCATATATATTGGTGGGTGTCCCATTTGGCACAAATGCACTCTAAGTGCCCAGATATATAAAAAAATATATATGTATGTAAATAGTGATGGCCTGTTGTTCCCTTTCCCCAGACCATCAGCTGAAGGCTCTCTTTGCAAAACTCTTAAGCACTTAAGATCTATAAGGCAGACTGTGATAGCACTGAACTGTGAGCAGTCATCGTAGGACCACACTTTCAACAATGGTGATGGGACCAGATTATGGGTGATTTTAGCTTTAAGCCTTTGTGTTTATGTCAAGCAGTGATGTTTAGAGAGCTTTGCTGGATTTAAGGCTGCATTTATTCACAGGATCTTGCACAAGACTCTTGTTTACATTTGATCTGTAGCTGGGTGTTGCTTGTTGGGGTAAATCATGTGTCACCAGGTGTAGGAACAAAAACTTAAAGAACAAAAAATTACAGACAGGTTTGCAGTGTCCTACACTTTGTTGCAGAAATACATTGGTTTAATCATCAGTGGAGATGTATTTCAACATATTGAGTGGGCTTTTAGTGACAGGGCTTCAGAAAAAAAGTGTTTGTGATTCAAAGGGGAGTTTATAGACATTGTTCCCCTCTCAGGGCATCAGACTGGGTCATGGGTTTTCATCCTTGCTGGTTTCTGATCAGGAGGCCATAGCATAATGATGTCCATGGTGTTGCAAATGCTGGAAGGTTAGCATGCTACATAGTTCTGTAATTTACTTGCTCTAACACAGTAAATTATCTGGTTTAGGGTTGCTTAGACCATCTGGCAACTAATTTCAGAGTTTATGCACTTCTTTTCTTGCTTTTAAAAGGAGTTTCTCACAACTTTCACACAGGATAGAATAGAATTTTCACAGATTTAAGGAAATTAATTTCTATCTCTAATATATATCTATCTATCTATCTATCTGTCTGTCTGTCTGTCTGTCTGTCTGTCTGTCTGTCTGTCTGTCTGTCTATCTATCTATCTATCTATCTATCTATCTCATTTTGTTGCTTTTTAGTGATTTTTTTAATGAAAACAGAACCATGATATCTGTGATCAATAAACAAGACCCTCCTCTTGTCTCCAGCTACAATGCCAATGACAACCTCATTAGCCACTTCCCCTACAACAAACATAAAACCCTGCCTGCCACAACAGGACAACCCCCCGCCCAAAGCCCCTGAATCCACCTTTAGGCGGTTTGCAACTTGTCACCTTTTTCACCCCTAATGAGTTTACATCCCTGTGTAGTTCTCATAAATACCTAAAGCTGTGAAATTATAGCTCTGTCTCACTGCTGCCCTCTTTAGGTCCCTACTGTAACCGCACGTGGGATGGTTGGCTGTGTTGGGGCGACTCATCTCCAGGGACTGCCGTGCAGAACTGTCCCATTTACTTTAATGACTTCGATCCCTCTGGTGAGCTGCTGGAAATTTTCCTAGTCGCATAATTTGCCTGGATCTGCTTTGAATTTAGTATATTCAAGTTAGCCACTGTTAAATACTGAACACACTGAATGATGATGACACTGACATGCACATTTAAAACTAAAAATGCTAAAAATTCAAACCCATTACATTCTCATTACAGTAAGTATTCCGTATTCATGGTGTAACTGCAATGTGAAAGATCATTTTTGTCCACACATTTCTGAGAGAATGATTTAACTGAAACTAGAAATCCAAGGTTTTTCAGTCTGGCCCTGGACTTGGAAACTACTGCTGAAATATTTTTCTGATCTGTACTGCTCTCCTAGAGAAAGTGACCAAAGTGTGTAACCAAGATGGTCAGTGGTTCCATCATCCAGAAAGTAACCGACTGTGGACCAACTACACCTTGTGCAACTTGCACATCAATGAAACTGTTGCGGTATGAACATTTTTACCCACCATCGGCTAAGGCATATTTGGTGCCTCAGGTTTGCTTCGTTGGTCTTGCTAAAGCCTGTTAGGGGTAATTTTGCTGACATGCAATGAAAGGTTATGTCCTTCCAAGTAGCATCATGCAAACAGCAACTGCCTAAACAATCGCAAACTCTGTCAGCTGTCAAGTAATTTAAAGTAGGAAAGTATGTAAACACCACTACTGATTATTGAATTCAGGTGTTTCAGTCACACTTATATATATACATCTCTAAAGATAAACACTGGCAATAGAGAAGTTTGTACTGAAAAGCTCAGTGACTTTAAATGTGGTACTGTCAAAGGATGCCAACTTTGCCCCAAGTCAGTATGCGAAAATTCTGCTCCGCTAGATCTTCCCCTATCAACTGTAAGTGCTAAAATTGGGAAATGGAAGCATCTAGACGCAACAGCAGCTGGGCCACGATGCAGTAGACCATACTAACTTGTACATGACTGCAAAGAGCTGCAAAGAGAGTGAATTTACATCATCCACATTCCAGATAGCCTGTTGAGGCAACATCAGCATGGGAAATGTGCATCAGCAGCAGCTTCATAGATTGGGTTTCCACAGCTGAGCAGCTGCACAGAAGCTTACTATGCACAATGCCAAGAATCAGCTGGAGTGGTGTAAAGCATCCCACCACTGGACTCAGGAGCAGTGGAAACGCGTTGTATCCCATTTCACTATCTGGCAGTAGATGACTCTGGGTTTGACAGATGTCAGAAAAATGCTACCTACCAGAAGCCATTGTCCCAACAGCAAAGTTTGGTGGAGGAGGAATAATGGTCTGGTTTCCAGGTTTAGGCTAGGCCGCTTAGTTTCAGTGAAGGGTAATGGTCATGCTACAGCATCGCAAGACATTTTAGACAATGTTTTTACCATTAAGGCAACTGTTTGTGTTTGGCCCTTTAGTGTTTTAAAATGACTGCACCACTATGCACATGAGGTCCATAAAAATGGCTTGATTAATTTGATGTGAAGGAACCCCAATAACTTCATAGAGGCTTGACCTCAGCCCAATTAAACACCTTTGGGATCTAATGGAATGTCATTTGCAAGCCAGGCCTTCTTGTCCAAGATTGGGGCTTGACCTCACAAATGGCTTGTTAACTGAATTCCCATAGACACACTCCATTTTTCCCCATTTTTGTTCTACTCTCTTTATTATTCTCTGGACATTATCAAGATATGGTGTACCAAAAACCTGCATTAGCCCCATTTAAACAAGTATGACCACATTTCAGATTCTAGTCAGGTATCTCGTTCTAATCAATGCAATAATTACATTGAAAAAGGGAAGATTGAATATGGGGCAAACAGCACTTCTTGCAACAATCCTACACATTACCACCATTTAGTTTACCCTTTGCTGTTCTTGTTGACAGCACTGTTTCCATGAAAAACAGATAGAAGTCACTAAAAAGTAGAATAGTTATTTTCATTTGATTTCTGATTGCATTGCACATCACCTTCCTAACATGGTCCTACTGCAAGTTGGAGTGTACTTAAAGAGTATAACATTATATATTCAGGGCACTGGTGCCTAGTGGTTAGTGATTACCCATGTGATCAGAAGGTTGCAGGTTTAAGGCCCGACCCAGGTACCACTGATGTACTTATGAGCAAGGTACTGTCCTGCTTCACAGGGCGCTGTTGATAGCTGCTTGGTGCTCCAGATGTTGATGGATTTAATGCAGATGTCACATTTAATTATGGTAAAAGAAGTCACTTTCACTTCATTTTTCATATCCATTTTTCTAGGTTGCCTTCACAATGTATTATCTGGCAATGGTGGGTCACATACTCTCTATGGTCTCCCTCATCATATCCATTTTTATCTTTTCCTACTTTAAGTAAGTAAAGAACACTATTAACATACATTACACCAATAAGTGTTGGATTTCTTTATGTATAATTTAAAAATGTTATACTTTAGGTCTGTATATGCTCAAAATATCACCATATACTTCCACTCACCTCCCACTATAAGCTCTACCTACCTTATGCTGGTGTACAACTACAGACTGTAGCTCATCTGTTGCTGCACAATGTGTCAACCACCCACTATCTTATTGATCCATGGTCAGATTCTGACCACAACAGAATTTAACTAGCCATGCTAGTATTTCCTGGATGCACATCGAGCAAGAAAGGAAACCCTACTTTCTTTCAAACATCACCATGTTAAAGCTGGATAATGTTTTTAGTGAGTGAACACTGTAGTCTTAAATGTGTCCTGCAGTAGAGCTTCATTAAGTCCTTCACTTTTCCCCACTTTGTTCATCTAGTTGCCTTAATTTCTGCTTCGGTGGAATTATGTGTTGGACTGAGAGCTGTCAATCACAGGTGCTCATCCCAAAATATCAGAATCACACCCATACAGTCCATAGACAGGGGTAAGAAGTGATTTTATGCCCTTAATCTATCTCCACAGAAGACCACTGTTGACTTGGTATTTTTTGATAATGTGGGCCATTAACAGCACAGCAGTGAACACATGAACATAATGTCCTGTTAGTGTGTCCACTTCTCAAAGAAATCCACCCAAGAGTGGCCAGTAACCATGACCTGGCCAATGATGAAGAGCTAGAGCTCGACTATCACAATCAACAGATGGGCTACTACCTCTAGCTGCACACCAGCAAAGTGGCTACTAGAAAAAGTGTTGAACATTTGAAATTAGTATGAAACTTTTTCTTTATCCCTTAAATCTTCCACTTTCCTTATATCACACTGTGGAAGTGTTCTGTTGGTTCCTTTAAATCAGCTTATAGAAGCATTATGAGAATTTCTCTGTGATAATTAATACATTATGGACGTTTTTGAATGAATTACCATATCATATTGTATTTTGTGTGTATTTTCTTCAGGTGTTTAAGCTGCCAGAGGATTTCCCTTCATAAGAACATGTTTATGTCCTTCATCATTAACTCTGTGCTGATGGTGATCTGGTTCACCATGCTCTTTTTCGATGAGGAACTGTCTTCTAGCCACCCTGTGAGTCCCACTATTCCTGTAGCAAACTTTCATATGTGCGGTGAATCTCTGTTCATACAAGTTAATTCAGTTTATATGTCTCCCGTATGTCTTGTTCAGAAGTAGAGAGTGTTTTGTTCATTTTTGCAGTGTTTGGTTCCAACAGGTATTAAAAGAATGCACTTGCATTTCTCAGTCTAATCCCTGTCAGTCAAGTCTGTAGTGCATGATTAGGAATGTACAGACAGTAATTATGAGGAGAAAACAGAAAATCCATTGAGCAGCTGCTAAAACGTCTATAGCAAATACAAGCTTTTGTGAAAAACTCTCGTGAATTCGTCATTCAGAAGTCTGTACTAGTTAAGATGTAAATCAGTAGTTTTTTCAGTGGCAGTAGATGTCCTTAGGGAAGAAGAACGTGTGGTCATTACCAGTAAAGTTTTTCTTACAGGCTCTGCCTGATCACCTTGAGAACAACAATGTGTTTCTCCAACTTAAAGGTGTATAAGAGCATCATTGACAAGACATTCTTTCATGTCCATCTCTTACTATAGCAGAGGTTGAATCCAGATTCCTGTCCTGGATTTTGTAATCACCAATAGATAGGATTCTGTATTATAGCCTGTACTGCTAGAGTCTAACTGTTCTAGATTCCAGTTATGTATTGTAGCTATACAGTCATGTATGTCAGGACAGTTTCTCTGCTAAAAAACACAAATATACCTTGATGAACAGTGTAGCCCTTAAGGTCCAGCTACCTGAATGTGATAATGTGCTATTTCCAATAACGCATCCTTATGACACATCTCTATTACTTCTAACCCTCTAATGGCCACATGAAGAAAAATGCATTAAATTTTTTTTTATATTCATTTTGCGCAAAAACAATGATATGAAGTGAAAGTGATTATTTGTCATTGTGAACACACTCAAGCACCACAACGAAATGCAACCTCTGCATTTAACCC
>JBBPDA010089827.1:0-11863 GCA_037974385.1 Arnoldichthys spilopterus
TTTGACTAACCGCTCAAAGCACTTCATGATGACTGATGTCAGTGCGACAGGACGGAAGTCATTCAGTTCTGAGGTCAAAAGTTAGGTAAAAGTACTTAGCAGTGTTGCATTGCCAACAACTCAAAATGTGGTGTCTTTGCTGTCCCAGGTTATCAGGGCAGACGTGCAGAACAAGCCTGCTGCTACGGCACACAAAGAATTGTCATACACTAAACAGACAGAACATTTGAGAATATCTTTGGTCTTTGTGGCGATGTTATTAGTCTTACAATCTATCTGCGACTGCACTGTAAAGTGGAAAGTGATTTCAACAGCTAAATAAGCTGAACTGCAAGTGCCGTGTACAGTCACACAAAGACAGATCAAAACTAAGCTATTGGCAAATGTCACAGTGCCAGCCTTGATTCATCAGAGACTGGGCAAAGATCAAATATCCTGATTGCTTTTAGTGAACACTCTTCTCTTGCCCAGTCTCTCTGTCTCTTTCTTTTACACTCACTCTCTCTCTCTCTCTCTCTCTCTCTCGGTTTCTCTATCTTCCCCCTTTGAATTTGCCGTCTGCACCCATAGACAACCTTACATCCTCCCTTGGCATGAAGGGCACACAGACACACACACACACACACACACACACACACACACACAGCCAGATTCTCTCTTAATTATAAAAATGCAACAAAGTAATTTATGAGGAACAATGTAAAGCTTTGGCATTAATTAGGCCTCTAGACAGTGATTTTCTTGCAATACTGTACTACCGTAATACTGAATATGAATGAATAAATATTACAAAAGTACACCAATGTAACGTTAATAAGACACTGTATTCAGGAGCAAAGCCATTACTTTTTATAGACAAACATCAGTTTTTTGCCCCCCACTACATATTAAAGAGTTAGTGGGAATGCAACAGATTATATAGGGTTGCATCTTTTGAGGCGTTATAACTGCGTATTTTGCGTTAGCTCAAAAATGAAATAAATCGGGTGGGGGTAAATATGCAAGCAGTATTAATGCGAAATTATTCTCACATATACAAAGAAACTGCCAGAAATAAAAGCTAACCATCTGCACTTTTGCCATAAATCCAGCTTTTCACTTTTAATTAAACGTGGTTGAAAAATACAGCAAAATGAACAAAGTTGACTTTACTTACCCAGCATTTATAGAGGGCGGTGTATCTCTAAACACACAATCAATCTCAGGACTGAGCCATTATTAGAGTTATTGATTAGGCCTTTGAGCCTTAGACCATGGGGGTCACCTGCTCTCTTTTAGCAGGACAAATGTCCATGCCGATAGAGATGGTGATGATGAATCTGCTGCCCACTACTCTGGCACGAGCCGTTTCCTTCCATTACTTACAAGGATAAAGGTCAGCTGGAGTTTGCTAGTTTACTTCAACACTACAACCCGTTCCCTGCCTGACACCTGCCTCTATGGTTCTTTTGAATTGGTCTGCTTCATACGCAAGGGGGACACGGGGTGATGAGTAAGCATTTGGGGGAAAACTGAGCAAAAAGTCTACCTCTTTTCCTTATTTAAATGCTGAAAACAGAAAATCAGGTCTGCAAAGATGCTTTCAAATTGCTGCTGACTTACTAATTACACACAATTAAAACTATATAAGTAGAGTTCCCCTATAGAACTGCAGTACACCCAGAATGTATCAGCATTTTAATGCACCCTTCATTTATCATAAGATGATAAAGCTCCAAGGTGAGAAGGCTAACCAAGCAAAACAGAAATAGTGCTTTACCAATACACAAATATACTGAAGAAAATTAAAAGCAAAAAATAAATATAAAACAAGTGTTAATAAGGAAAATGGTAGATTTCCATATACAGATGGACAGTTTAGATCCAGAAACTTAAAAAAAAATCCTTTCTAAGATTTTGTTCCAGGTACCCAGGCATCTACACTAATGAGTTGAGCAGATGCAAAGGTTCTCTGAACTGACAATGCCCCATCAGAATTTTACTTGAGTACAGGAAAATGGATTAATATGTTAGTCCTGGATAGGGGGGAGAACTGGAGAGTTCTCAGGCATAAAGTATTCTGGTAAACTGGGATATTTGGATGCTGTCGCCCCCCACTCTAACGTGTTCACTCTGGTTTGTTGTCAGTCAAGTGATTGTACTGCCTTATGCCCCAGGACGCCCTTATGTCTGTGCTTCTTTCTAGGTCTCCCCTTTAGTTATGCTGTCATAGCGAGTCTTGCCAGAGCTCCTGCCTGCATTCAGACCATAATGTACATCATTCTTAAACACTCGTAACATTTCAGCATTACTAACAACCTCTCTCACTCTCTCTCACTCTCCATCCCTCTCTCTCTCTCCCCCTCTCCCCTGCTCTGTTGAGCTGCCCCACTGAGATATCAGTGATCCTGCCCCATTCTGCTATCTGGACCAGCCTGACCCACTCTAAAACCCTCTTACTGGTTAAAGATTTTGCGGCTTTTAATCCACTCCCTCCTGCCCATATGAACAGCCCTAACTGCCAAAGAACTGATCTAAAGTCATTACGACACCTGTCGCCTCTTTATACTGAGAAATATTATTATGATATATATTAATTTTATTAATTCTTTTTCTCCTTTTATTTTCGTTTTTTATTGCTATCCGGTGTCGACCAGAATAGGATGGGTTCCCCCTTCTGAACCTTGGTTCCTTACGAGGTTTCTCCCTACAGCTAGAAAGCTTGCCTCTGTCGCCTTTGGCTTGCTCTTTAGGGGCTTAACCCGGATTCTGTTAAGCTGCTTTTTGACTATGTTAGTTGTAAAAAGTGCTATATAAATAAACTTGACTTGACTTGAAATGGGATGACAGGTAACAGAACCCAGAGGAGTTCTTTGTTCACTTGTTCTTATCCAGAAACATTTACAGTGTTGGAGGTGGTAGCAAAATATGAAACATTTAATTATGAAACAACCATTAAACCATGCAATATGTAACCATCTCTGAGGAGGCAGCAGAAAAGAGATGACAACACACAAAGTAAGTTAGCATAAAGAAGAAACGCACTCAAGACACTTGAGTCTATGAGATCAGATTATGAGTGAAAATGCTTTTCTCTCAATGTGTTTTGAGTAGATTTGTTGAGCTGAGACATACGGTATGTTGTCAAGTGTGCACTTTTTTCTACTAGTCAAACTATATATCTCAGCAGCACAAACTTACTTATAAGTTATTAACAGCTCTATTATTATACACACCAGTGTTCTCGCTCTCAGCTCTTGATTTCCCCCATTGGTGAAGTTATTTTTCCACAGTGTTCACAGAAAGAATGAGATTCAGCCAGAATTTGATGTAGATGGAACAAAGTGATTTGAACAAATTCATTCTCAGTGTTCTTGTCACTTTTTAGGTTAGTTATAGCAGCCAGTCAATGGCAGAGGTGAGTTTTTATACATGGGGTGGCCAAGGCTACTTCAACCCGTACAGAGAGGATGACAGAAAATTAGTGTGTAATCCTAAACTGATTAAAAAACAGCACTAATGATTGCAGATTAGAGGTAGAAGTGATAATTCACTTAATGTTTCAATGGGGCAGGTATTAAGGTCCAGTATGTAATTTCACTAGAATTCACACAACTACAAATAATGTTTTGGGTAAGAACCTGGGTCAGTAGATGCTCTGACCTCGTGGTGTTAGAATAGTCCTTGTAAAATCTGACCACACAGACTTCGACAAGCCTCAGGTAAGGGGTTTCAGTTGTGATGTACACTAATAACTGGGGCCTGCTTGCATCCAAGCTGCCTTTCCAAAAGGAAGTCCAATATCTCACTTTTCACTATTGTTTTAACTGACCTTATGCAAATAAGTCAGTCTATAATTACATCTAAGCATCCATGTACCCAGATTTTAATCTAATCTCAATGTAACCCCAAATCACCATTATCATAACTGCACCTACTAGTTAGATCATGAGTAGCCCTGCTTTAATTTCTTACATCTTTACAACAATAAGTAGGTCACCTGCCTGCTGTCGTAATGTTTAAAGTAACATGCTAAATGTTAACTTGATAAATATTGATGGCAGCGCTAGTTACCACACATTAGCATATACTGTAACTTACCAAATTACACTGTATTTGCATGGCGTGAATTATGAGCACAGATGTCAACATTTGGTTAAACTGGTAATTAAACAGTCTCTTTAATCTGATTGTTTGGCCAAAACTGATCACATCCACAAAGTCAATATTCCTAAAAATTATTGAGGAACGCTAACCCCCAATGCTTACCATAAAGCTTACCTCAGAATGATGCCTTCTCCACAGATCTGCAATGTCATTTGATCCCAAGACTCATGAGCTGTGTAAATATAGGTTGCATCACAAACTACACACTACCACATTATATATTGTGCACCACCCCTGAGGCCAATAACTTGTTACCTCAGGCTGTCAGGGGTGTGAAAATTCTGTCAGCTCTTTACTAAAAGTATAAGCGATGCTGCCCAATATTTAAAATCTATATCGACAATTGAATTTCACCAATAGGGGATTAATAAGGTTCTATTCTAAACTTGCAGTAAATTAAGGTGTGTGGCCATGCTGTGCAGTGCTGATATAGCTATAGCCTCACACAGGGCAGATGAACTCTGTGAAATGCAAGAATAAAGTTATAGTTTATAAAATAAAACTATTCAGAATCTTAAAAAAAGATTATGGTATCTTGCAGTGTAGTTCTAATCAATGATTATTGAGCAATTTAATAAATGAATATTTATTTTCAATAATCAAACCAAGAATAACAGCTTGTCCTCTCAGATCATCATCTTCAGCCCGACTGGACACCCCTCTTCTCAAAAATCGAAGACAGACATCAAGGCTCTTCTCAGTTTTGGCTCCCAAGTGGTGAAATGAACATCTCCCAACAGTCAGAACTGCAGAGTCCCTCACCGTCTTCAAACGACGACTAAAGACTCACCTATTCACAGAGCACTCAGGACCATAACTACAGAACTAACAAATGTACTACTAATAAAAAAAGTGTCAAGGTTTTGCATCAGCTCAGGTATAATCTTGGTTGGCTAGCAGCTCTTAATCCAAGTCTAGGTTTACTAGTATAAGAGGTTTTCTTTGTAGACTAGAAAGCCCCATTTTTGTCACTCTGGGTAAGAGCGTCTGCCAAATGCTGTAAATGTAGAGGGCAGGAAAATGGATCCAGAGTATTTGACAGCATGACCGATCCTTTTTAATATAAGGGTAGGCACACACATACACACACACACACACACACACACACACAAACGCCTCTTTGCATGACATAACTACAATTTTTACAAATTACATGTCCACATAAAAGGCTTTTGTGAGTTTTAAGTTTAAATTAAAATGAAAAAGCACACGTGACCTAAATTCCACATAAACAGTCTTTAGTGTTTTAATTTGCTTCATTAATTATCACTCCAGTAAAAAAAACACAAAAAAAAAACACCCACACATACACACCAACATGGTCCCAGCCAAAACAGGGAGTGTGTGCTGTAATAACAGCATGTGAAAGGTCAATTGTCAAAGAGTAAGAAGTGTACACTCCGCTACACACAAAGCAAACATGCATGCACCCGTGCGCGCACACACACACACCTACACACAAACACATACACACCTACACAAACACACACACACACAGAGAGAAGCCAATGTTGCCATTGGATGATCTATAGCTCAATTCAGAGTTGTAAATAATTGAAGAGATGCATGTCCCCAGTTAATGGCCATTAAAAGGAGCACTTTCCTCATGATGTGCCAACACTCTACAGCTCACTCGCTTTCTCTCTCCCCCTCTGTGCTGGGCCACACATAAAGCAACAGGCTCAGCGAGATCCAGAGATGCAAACTGTGACTGCTTAGCTCGGTTTGTTCATTTACAAACAAACTTGTAGCTAAACAACTGTTTGCAGCTAGAAATGTTGATAAAACATTTTTTTAATATTTAAATAATGTTTATTAAATAATTAGAACACTCAAATAGCCAAACCTCCACCCCCACCCCCCACACTCCACCCCAATTGGGCTAAGGTGATAAGGCTTTGTTTTTTGTTTTTTTAACCAATAAGAATCATAATATATATATGTATATATATATATTCAGCTACATTATGATAAATGCTGTATTTTTGCAAATAAATACAACAAAAATATTTATGTTAAGCTTGTTGACTGGTTTGGCAAATTGCTTGTTATTCATTCATTACCTGAGCCACTTAACTAGGAGACAATCACAAACACACTGATTCTCACAGTCTTTTAGCATCTCCAATCCACCTGACCTACTGGTCTTTGGACTGTGGAAGAAAACATGCAAACTCCACACAGAAACGACCCAAGCCGGCCCAGCCAGTAAACAAATCCAGGAAATTCCCACCACACAAACTGCTATGTTTAAAAATAAAAACGTATAGAATTTATGCATCATATATAAATGGTTAAAATAGGGCATTTAAAAAGGAGCGACCCCAAGACTGGGTCAACTGAAACAATGCAAACACAGCATGAGCACTTCACATGCATAGCATGAAAGGCTTCACAGACATAGGAATTGAGCTTGACATCCAGCTGCCAAACAACATCAACAATCTCATTAGAGAGTGAGATCAGATCTGTTAAATGTTCTTGTAGACCACAGTTTTTGTATGCAATTTAGTGGGTTGTGAGCTGCAGAAGGTTGGCAAATCCTGTGACTTTACAGCTATACATTTTCATGAAAACAAATGATCAATTAATCAGCATACATCTCTCATTCCTCCCTTAACCATTTAGATTGTAAACGTTCAACAATCAGTGCTGCTGCAAACTTTTCAGCATCCCCTATAAAACATACTTCACTAGCTCCCTCATTACTGATTATGGTATCTCCTCCAAGGTCATGCATAACGAGCGAAAGCTGCTTCTTCACAATCGCAGTGGGAGAGAGAATTAACAAGAATAGGTGGAAGAAAGAGAGACACTAACAGACAAGCACACATCAGTGTAGCTACAGTCATTCATTTAATGTGTGAACATACCTGTAGACGATGTCACCAGTCCTACTGGAGTCTCTAATATAACATAGCTGATCCAGCTAATTAATGTTTTCTACCATCATCTCATCTGCCAAATCAGGTATGTTACACGTGAAAGTGGATAAACGTGTGTTTGTCCAGTTATAGTCATGTTGGAACTTGCATCTGAAAAACATAAGAGAATACTAATTTGTTTGATTGTGAGAGTTATTGCACTCCAGTGTCAGATGTTACTAGGCTAAATCACACATGCTTGAAACAAATATTTTATAATAAACCGATCCGCTTTATTGCCATACATTAATGTTTCTCTTTTATTCATAGCAATGCAAATCCTCCTATGAATAGCGCTGCCATCCATTTAAAATCAGATTTACAAAAATGTCTAGATGCTTAACACTAGCATGAAGGTGGAGCTCCTAAAGGAGACTTGCCGCTTATAGTTTGTGGACTATAACACTTGTAGAGGACATTTGTTTGCAAGCAATGTAAGAACAGAAATTGCTATTCTTGTTAAATGTGTGTGAATCCAATTCTAAAAAAGAATATGCACCATGCACCTTTCCACCCATTTGTCTTCCTCCAGAGAAAGATTAATGAATCTAAATGGTGCTCTTTTCCTGTTTGTTTTCTGAAGCTTCACCTTAATAAATCTTAACCATTTTGGCTCGACAGCACCTGATTGTGTTGAACAGCGGCTTTGGCAAATGAGCTGAACACGACACCACATCAGGCAGCTCCCAGAGAGCCAAGCGAAGGCGGAGGCATGTCGAACAGCCTCCTCATCAAAGCCAGCAGAAGCCCCCCAGAGCCCAGAGTTCAAGGTTGGGGATCAAAAGTGCAAGTCGAGGTTCTGTCTGATGCCATGAATAAAAGATTCTGTTCTGACTAATTTTTTTTTTTCCCCACTTTTTCACTGTATGATTTGAAGTTCGTTTTCTCACACGTCACGGAGCAATCATTACAATGGTCTTTTTATTTTAAATGTTCTTGCTGTGCCATGCTTCTCTTCTTTGGCATGAAACTCCGAGCACACAGATAATGAAGCTTTGTTTTAGTGATTATAAAAAACTGAGTAAATAAACAACAAATGAACAAAGTAAACATAAAACCCTAATTGCTAAAAGGACCAAAAAACCCTCTTACATAGTACGGTTTAGAAAAGAATGCAGTTAAAAAGCTAAAAAGGTTGAGAATTGAGAAACTGCCACCCTTTATTTTTGTTATACTGATAATGATATATTGACACACACACACTTATAAACTGATTAGCCATTACGTTAATACTAGTGACAGGTGAGGTGATTAACATTGACGGTCTAGTTATTTCATTACAATGGCAACTGTCAGGGGGGTGGGATATATTAGGGAGCAAGTGAGCAGTCAGTATTTGAAGTTAAGGTGCTGGAAGCAGGAAAAATGGGCAAGCGTTAGGATTTGAGCTACTAAAACGGCAGGTCTTGTGGGGTATTCCAGGTATGCAGTAGTTAGTACCTACCAAAAGTGCTCCAAGGAAGGATGCATGGGCAGAGTAAAGGCTTGCCTGTCTGGCCTACTGTAGTTTAATGGTGATTTGGACTCTGATAGAAAGGTGTCAAAGCACACAGTGCACCACATGTAAATGAAAATATATTTTGAATTTAAATTATAGCCATTTTCCCAGATAAAACACTACAGTAATAGTGAAGCAGGTCAATGAAGCCCAATGACTTTCGGTAGTAAGGGCTGACTTACAATCTATACATAGCTATGCATATAATGTAACACTGGTTTAAACAGTTAACTGTACATACACTTTTACTTAATTGCAGCATTATATAGAAGCTACTACTAGGCAACTATAAACAGAAGGTAACTTAATGTAGAAGCAGCAGGTGCCACACACAAACATTAGCTGCCTGTTCATGGAGTTTCTTCTTATGCTTGTTTTTGGCAACCTAAAATTCTTCATGTGAAGTGAAAGTGACTATTTTGTCATTGTGAACACACTCAAGCACCACAACAAAATGCAACCTCTGCATTTAACCCATCACATGTACACACGTGGAGCAGCAGGCAGCTACCAACAGCACCCGGGGAGCAGTGTAGTGGGACAGTACCTTGCTCAAGGGAACTTCAGTAGCGCCCCGGCCGGGACTAGAACCTGCGACCTTCAGGTCTCAAAGGCAGCGTCCTAACAACTAGGCCACCACTGTCCAAATAAATGCTTACACAGCCATGTTTCTGCCCGGTTTCGAACCGTGGACCTTTGGCGTGTAAAGCTAACGTGATAACCGCTACACTAGAGAAACACCTGCTAGTTTTGCGGTCACAATGATGAAGCAAGGAAAGTTTGCTCAACACATTTGTTCTTTGACTTTATTAAATAAATAAACTTTAGAGATCTATATGGAGATAAAAGTTGGTATTAAATGAGTTCGAGCCTAATTTTTAGGTCACTGTGAAGGTGGGGATTCTTCAGGATCTGTAGGTTACAGGGTAAAGGTTATATCATGAGCAGGACATTAAAAACCCCCACCCAGAACAACGACCAAAACAACACCTGTGCACAACTACTTGTGCTGTCCTGTTCATCAGCTCAGCATCTTTGGCCTGCTTAGGGTCCCACTGCTCTAATGTGTTTAAATTCAGCAAATTTGTTTGTGTGCTGACATTTTTGTCCTAAATTGACATTGAAATATCAAACTGAATATCAACATCCCAGAGGTGTAGAAGAATTTCTGGAAAGATGAGCCCCAGAAGGAGCACTGAATCAAAATGTGTCAGAAAATTGTAATGAAGCTGAATGTGACAAAATAAAAAGTAATCACTTTTCTTTACAAATACAGTTGAGAAAGACCACAAAGTTAGCACCAATAAAACGACTCATACAAGAATAGATGACTTATAATTGTAACACATTTTTACCCAGCTCTGAGTAACTATATAGAAGCTGCCAATAAGTTATTACTGCCTAACTGTACATCACAATTGCTTATTACTTAAGCAGTATTTTAAACTGAGAGACTGAACAGGTAACCAGTGTAGCTGGAAAAGGATGTGGGTTTTGCATGGGGGAGGACCCAAGCAGCAGAGTTTTGAATATACTAAAGTTTTTTTTTAATTAGCAGGAAGACCAACAAAGAGGAAGCTACAATAATCAATACAAGACGTAATGAGAGCATAAACAAGAGTATGGACATCTATACCAGGCAGCAACAAATGTCAATGAGCAATGTTAAGGAGATGAAAAAAAAAATGTAGATTTGGTAATTGATTTAATATGTGCTTTAGATTTGAGTGATGGATCAAAAGGAACATCAAGATTTCTATTGACAGAAGCACATTTAATCAATACCCCATCAATGTTAATAGAAAAGTGAGAAGATTTTTGGGGCCAGCCAGTAACTTCAGTTTTGTCAGCATTTAGCTTGAGGAAGTTATCATTCATCCAAAGTTTTAAATCTGAAATACAATTAATTGGGAGGACAGTCTGAGGAACAGTGAGTAGTACTGCTGGACAACGGTCCAGAGAAAGTAACAAAAGACAATTACAAATAGAAGTTTCCAAAGAAAACAATTCCAGTATTTTTTTCCCCCAGAAATTGGTTTGTGCCCTACAGAATGAAAAACCACTCACAATAGTGAAAGTGACTATTTGTCATTGTGAACATACACCAGGTGCACCACAATATAATGTGACCTCTGCATTTAACTCATCCACACATGTGGAGCAGCGGGCAGATATCAAAAGCGCCCGGGAAGCAGTGTAGGGGGACAGTACCTTGCTCAAGGTTACCTCTGTGGTACCTTAGCCAGGAACTGAATCTGTGACTCTCTGATCGCACAGACAAGTTCCTAATCACTAGGTTACCACTGCCCATGTGGTACCCTAGTACCACCCACAGTAATATTTCAAAATCATGGAAGTAAAATGAATAATACAGCTTGAATCACTTTAAGCACCCCAATAGAATATGACTAGCTATTATATTAGTCCCAGCTATGTTTTAGAGACAAAGATCTCCACTTACCAGTGCAGAAAACAAAGGGGAAAGTACGACTTATCAGGCATCCACAAGTAAAGAAATGTTCCACTTAATATTGTTTTAGGGGATGTGTTTATACACAATTATCCCTCAGAGCTAAGTTATCTACCCGATGAAGTTTGGTCACTAAAGAAGGTCAGAGAAGTGCAGGAAGTGAGACAAAGATTAAAAATTAATCATCAGCCTAAGCAAGCAGTACATTTTTGCAAGCAGGTTACAGCCGCTGCATGTAAACAAAGGGCTTTTAGAGTGTATTACTACTATACATCCTTATCTGCCTCCAGAGCAACAGGTTATGCTGGGCTGTGATGCATACTTTATGAACATGAGTTTAAACCCCAAAGCAAATGGTCAATTCTCCATCAGTATGTAAGATTTACAGTTCTGCCTGTGTGTATCAGAAATTCGCTGTTGGCTTCTACCAGTACTGCTATTATTAAAACACTGTTGTGTTGAACTAATTAGTGGCAGTGGGCAGACCAGCTACATCAAAACAAACACGTCTTTTGAAATTCGCCTTTATGATAAAAGCTATTGGTCCTCAAAGCTGACCCTTAGGGCCAAAAGTTCTGTCTCAATGTGCTGGGATGTGTACGGTCTTAAAGACCATTACTATGAAGGCTGTGGTGTGATATTATTAAATAAATGAATTAGCACTGTCGCCTTACAGTGAGAAGGTCCTGGGTTCGATCCCCGGGTTGGCCACAGGTGCCTTTTTGTGCGGAGTTTGCAAGCTCTCCCAGTGTTCGCGTGGGTTTCCTCCGGGTGCTCCAGTTTCCTCCCACTGTCCAAAAGGCTGCAGTAGGTTGATTGGATTGG
>JBBPDA010089867.1:0-11860 GCA_037974385.1 Arnoldichthys spilopterus
AGAGAGAGAGAGAGAGAGAGAGAGAGAGAGAGAGAGAGAGAGAGAGAGAGAGAGAGAGAGAGAGAAAGAGAGAGAGGCTGTCTTAATGACAAAACGTTCAGGTGAGGAAACCAGAAGATTCTTCAACTAGTGCTTCATTGTGGAATTCCCAATTATAAAATGATCGATTGTAGAAGTGACAGAGGATAGAAGACCAAAAAAGAGTTAAGAGAACAGAGGAGGAGTCAGGAGAAAAAAAATTGCTATGGAAAGAAAAGGATATCCAGAATAAGCAGTATGTAGTCAGTTAAACTGACAGACAAGCTACACTTTTAAAAGTAAAAACACACACACACACATTCAGTGGTTCAGTGGTTATTGGCTTGAATGTACAGTTCAAATCTTTAAACCTTTTTCATTATGTGCAAGAATAAAAAATCTTTACGCTTTTAATCTCAAGGTTCTCATGACTTTGTTTGACTTTCACTAGCCTGAGTCAGACTTATGTCACAAATATTTGGACTTGAAGCTTGCTTGACTGACAATAGAATCAACTTTGACTTGAATTCATGACTTTAGACTTGACACAGATGACTTGACTTTCATTTTTTTAAACAAGATTGGGTGATTTCTAATGTGCAAATCCGGCAACCTACTAGGTAACGGTGGACCCGCCAGTACGTGGTGCAGCTGCCATGGAAAAGGCTATCCGTAAAATAATATTTGCATTCAAGGATTAAGCAGTTGATAATGGTAGTGAGAAAAGAAGAGCGGGATGAAAGGTCTGCAGCTCAGACATCAGTTACACGACCACAACATCTAATGTTTTCTATCACTACAAAACCCAGTAAAAAGGCATGTGAAATGTTAGTGTAACTACGTTCGATTCGGCATTAAATCGATTATGCATGTAATTTGGAAGACATATCATAAAAGTAAAACACTATCTAAGACTGATTTAGGGCCATGCAATCAGCTGTGTGGGCCTGTAACTAGCAAAGACAGTTGCATGCTCATGACTAAATGGCTACAGGTGGAACATTACTCTTCTCATGACATTCGTTTTTCTCTGCTATTTTAGTGCCTCTTTTATACACTAATGATTTTTATTCCCATTCTGTTACAGTCACTTTGCTGCAAATGTTGTTACCACTCAAGACCTTATGTTATAATGTGCCATGGCCATGGTTATATTAGAAGTAGTAAAAAATGGCTTCAATGTAGAACTAAAGAAACTATAAATAAAGAAAGTGTCATTACATCACTGTGTAGCATGTGAATGAACACTGATGCCACACTTCAAAGCTTTTGGCACAGTAAGTGTAGCATTGAATGGGCAAACTACTCCTTTATCTCTTCACTTTTACAGGTTATCAGCCTGGTCAATAGAGGAAATTTTGGTGTGGCTATTATGTGTTTCCTGTGTTTTCAAGGTACACCTCATTTGATTTGTTTATTAATCCAGTAGTGTGTATGCAGTTACGTTAATGTTGTGCTAGACCTCCCATGCTTGTGATTGATGTTATTTACAGACTAATGTAAGTAACTTAGCTACACTGGGATAATACTCTATCTTAAGGAACTAAATTAGCCTGTTAGTATTATTTATATGGTGTTAGCAGTTTTTGTTAATGTTAATGGATGATTACTGTTTTTTTAAGTAATATGTGGAAATTGTAGATCATCAATGTTTCCTATGATTTGTCTCATGGTTTGGCCAACTTGCTCAATGACGTGACTTGACTTGCTTGGTTTGACTTGACTTGTGACTTACTCCCACTTCTGCTCTAGGGAACAAAAAGTGGTTCTTCCATTGGATCACTCTGTGGAGCTCTTTTGGCACCTTTGTTTTTAAGAGTTCATCTTTCTTCAAAAAAAACATTTTGATAGCCAATTGCTGAAAAAATATACCCCAGTAGAGTGCTTTATACAACAAATCACAAATGACAAACATTCTTTTAAATAAAGGTTCCAATGAAGTATAAGTTGCAAATGTTCACAGGTACCAAGTCTCAGTGAGGTTTTCATATTGTCTGTTATCCGGGGTGTTACTCTCACGCTTATGTGAGTGAATGTATAAGTGTGTGGTGTTCTTGAGGGTCACACATGTTTGTGCATGTGCCTGACTGATAAGGTGACAGAGCCGCTAGTTAAAACACCAAAGCACTACCTCTAATAACAGATAGTTCTCTCTCTCTCTCTCTCTCTCTCTCTCTCTCTCTTTACAAATCATATCTAGTCATGAAATCAGAGGCTAAAAATAAAGAAGAGAAACCAACACAATGAGGGAAACAGCAGCACATCACGCAATCCTGTCACCATACCCACATTACACACACAAAGCAGTTTTGCTGTCCTCACACAAGCCGTAACATCTGCTTTAAACGGTTCCACCCATGTCATTTACCTGACTGCTGTGGCTTTGTGTGTGGAGGAGTTCTGCATAGAAATGTAAGTGAACACTGTAGTATGAAACAGCAGAGCACAACATAACATCTAGCAGCATGGGATACACAGAAGCTAATTGGATGTTTGTTCATTGTAGGTTTAACCTATTTCATTCATAAATTTTTACCAAGTGAGTTGTTTGTTTGTTAAATGAGTATTATTTGCTAAGCTCACTGGCACATGTTTTAAACACTTAATATAATTCAAGGGAAAGTGAAAATGAAATTGTAGGAGAATTGGAGTTACTTTTGTTACTGTTGTAGTACTGTATGTGTAATGTTTTAGTCTATTTGATTGTTTTGGTATGATTTAGGATTATTTGGTTAAAGTGGAATACACTTAGATATGAATAAAAAATAAAACACTAAAATATGCGTAGTGTTTTCAAGAGATAAGAGTCTGAGAACTTTATTTTTGACGAATAATGAGTGCATGCTTCATTAAGCACTATTATAATTAATTATAATAGCAGTCAGTAGAGCTTAATCACTAGTGCAATTTTTCAAGCATAAACGACAGCAAAGGTTGATGAAAAGAACTTTCCATCCACATTTCATTTGAATTACAAAACAGGTGATCGACATTAAGGGCTTAGGACTTTCAGGACTGTTTTTTCTACCACAGTTTAAACTGGTTTCTTCTTTATCTGTCAAGTTGATAAAAGCAATAAAAGTGTAGAGAAAAAGTTTTAAGTAGCCATATGTATTACGTAAAACAGCTCTTTACTGTTTTTCCCCTTGTTACAGAAGGAATGACTCATATTATAGAGGCCCTATTGAGTTTCCAGCACCTCACTGCCCTCTCCACAATAAAACAACAAAACACACACAAACCCATAGAGGTGTTCTTTAATGCCCTGTTTACTGCTCACTCATTAAATATCATAATCCTTTAAAACCAGGACCCACAAACCACACACAAACACACACAAAATACAATTTGCATGCAATGACTACAGTTACGACATTTTAGTGTAAAGGTTGAGAACACCTCAAGTCAAAATTTTGCTGAAAATAAGAAAGGATCTCCAACTCTGGTCCTGGAGGGCCAATGGCCAGCAAAGTTTGGTGATATCCCTGCTCAAACACACATGGTTTAATTTACCTGTTTTTGCCAAATTTAGTAAGTGAGTTTAAGGAGAAGAACTACCAAACTATATTGTGAACCCCTGCTCTATAGAGAACCAACTTAAATCTGGTATTTTTCTACAAATGTTTGTGCCACCATTTTTTAATAGTGTAAAAAGCTGTGGAACCCTGATATGGTGGTCCCCAATAGTATTTGGATGCTTTTCTCCATGTAAGCACTGGTAAAGGTGTTTAACAAAAGGATATATTTTTTAGAGGGAAACACTTTTAGAAGTTCAAACTGATTGTAAACTGCATTCTCCACTGAGGGTCCTATAAAGCACACAGGTGGAAACATCAAAGTCTTAGACCATTTATCCTACAGTGGTGGGCTTGTGTGGGATCATGCAGTGAAGGAATTCACAAATCCGAAAGGAAAAATATTTATTCAAAACTTCAGCCACCTTTTGATAGAACAAGGTGCCAAAAAGAAGTGAATGACTGCTTTTGTACTGAAGCATAGAACAAGTGTCCAAACACCTTCTGAGTCCAGTGTACATGAAAGTATGTAAATCTGTAATAAGCTGAAGGTCCGAGAGCATTGCTTTGTAAGTAGTATACTGCAAACACCCCTGTGTTAACAGCAACCAGACACTCGGTTATTCAACATGTCTGGTTCAGACCTACCCACACAGACAAACTCACATATATACACACCTCAGCAAGTGTTATGACTCATTGCAGCTTTTGTAAAGGGCTCCTACTCAGTGCTATTTTCCTGCAGTAAATGTCCAGCCAGAACCAGAGGCGTTGGGTGACGTTCACAATATTTTCCATGTTCATGATCTTTCACATAAAATGCCGTCAGCTAAAAAAAAAAAAAAGATTAAATAAGACATATTTTAATGTTTGTGTGAAAGACTGAAAACATTCACAGTGTTTCCTCACTATCATAAAAATTGTTGTTTTTATCTTTTTAAATATAATTTGAAAATACTTCAGCTGCCATTTGAACTGTGACAGAATTTCACAAAGTGACCAATAGAAATTGACCAAAGTGACTTTGAAAAACATTTTATATTAAGTTGAAAATATTTTTTTCTTTCCTCGTAAAGTTTTATTTTTGGAGATATAAGGTTTTGTTCTGACAGTAATGTGTTACAGAATAAAGTAAGCAGATATTTTGTTTTAAAGGTCTTGTAAAACTGAACTTGAACTGAGTGCCACATACATGCCTGGGACTGTGAGTGTGG
Source organism: Arnoldichthys spilopterus (assembly GCA_037974385.1). Classification (NCBI taxonomy): domain Eukaryota; kingdom Metazoa; phylum Chordata; class Actinopteri; order Characiformes; family Lepidarchidae; genus Arnoldichthys; species Arnoldichthys spilopterus. The sequence goes on from JBBPDA010089867.1 coordinate 4,748, forward strand.
GCTTCCTAGCAGTAAACTTTTAGAAAAAATGGTACAGGTGGGATACATTTGCCTCCAAAGTACAAACATAAATGTACATGTAAATGCCCCATCAAACGAATAACATGATCCTGGCATTCACATTGCTATTGGAGGTTGAGAATCAGTTATCAACACTATTTTTGTAAATATATTTTAGTTTAAAACAGTTTAAATAACTAACTAAATAACTAAATAAATATCTATAGTTAGGAGAATTTCAACTTAAAATTATTTTTTAAACTAAAATATACATTTTTGTATATTTACATTACATTTTGTGCAAGGCAATCTTAAGATAGTCTTTACATGAGATGTTTCACTGCCATTGCCTAATTTGTTACTTTAAAAAATTACTATTATTTGTATTTTTATTTCAACACATTGGCTTTTCATTGTGTGAAACCTGGCAAATACACCAAATAATGAATGCAAAAACTCTTTACATTATCTTACATTAGAAGTAAAACATTTTTCCTCTTTTGTAAAATGCATTTTAAGACTTTAACAATAAATTTTAAATATATAATGAAGAACAACATACAATTTCAAAGTAATTTCAAAAAAATTTCAACATTATTTTTTTCTTGACATATGTGGATTCTACCGAACCAGTCCCCTTTAAAAACTCCAAATACTTGATAAACTTAATTTACCAAGATAAAACCATGTCCATAATGCCTTAATTCTGCAGTTTACACATGAGTAAAAGCCAAAAGCCTAAATCAGAAATGGTTATTAAAGCATGAACACAAAGAGCATGTTGTAGGTATGGTCCTATGTTTTCATTTTTTGAAAGAGCCTGTTGTTTATGCATCACTTGTTACTTTTGATTACCAGGTCTTCACTTACTCAAAGCAAAACTTTGGCCAAGTGTAGTTGATCAGCCAAGACATGTTTGGTGCCAGAGGTTTGCTTCTTTAGTTTTGTACCTGAGCTATGAGGCTACCTAACAATAATGATAAACACACATACCTGAAACCATGCCCAGCTGTGAAGTAATCCAAAATACTCTGAGACTGTACTGTTTTAGAGTAAGGGAAAAACTATGTACAAACAATTGCTTTAATAGCTGCTCAGGATAAAAAAATGAAACCTCAGCCTTTTAAATGCCTGTAAAAATATCCATATAAAAAACTTTATTTAGTCACAGTAAAAGGGGTCATGTAACTACATTTAGCAGAGAAAACAACAGTTATGCCACTTCAATAAATTTCCATCTGTGAAAGCAATGTAATATACTTAACTGCAAAACAACATCTGTCAAAGAAATGACCTGCATGTACAGTAGAGTCCCAACTTTAAATGAACAGTGAAAAAATGTCTGGATCACAATGAGCTATGTACAGTTTGTTGTTTGCATCACAGGTGTTTTCTATGCAGCAGCTTCAAATAGTAAACAACATCTTTCTATTTATAACAGTGATGTAATTATTCTGAACCCAAAAGAAAATAAAGACTTTTTTTTGTCTCACTAGGAGGGTGCACTTCTCCATGACAGAACACACAAACTACATCATTAGGTACAAATTGTAGATTCCATTCAAGGTAAAAAGGGCTCAAGCCACAGGATTCCATTTGCGGGTAAATGTGCTTGAGCCACAGAATTCTTGAGGTATTTGAGCCATGGGATTCTGATCAAACTTAAATGTGTCTGAGCCATACGATTCCAGCTAGGGGTAAATGTATTTCAGCCACAAGATTCCGATTGAGGTCAAATGTGCTTGAACAACAGGATTCCAAATGAGGTTAAATGTGCCAGAGTAATAGGATTCTGATCGAGATTAAATGTGCTTAACCCACAGGATTCTGGTCAAGGTTAAATGTACTTTCTAATCCCTTTTAAATATTTATTTAGTATTTGGGTGACAGGATTACAACTAAGGTTTAAATGTATTTTCAACACAGGATTCTGAACAAGGTTAAACATGTTCTAGCCACAGGATTTCCATCAAGGTTAAAGGTATGTAAACCACAAGATTCTAAATGTGCTCGATCTACAGGATTTCTGATCTAGGTTAAATGTTCTTGAGTCATAGGATTCCAATCAAGGTTAAATATGCTCAAGCCAGAGGATTCTCTTCAAAGTTAATTTGCTCAAGGCATGGAAAAAACTTCTAAGCAGGCTGCATTTCAGTACACATGTGTGGTGTAAAAGACAAATTATGAAATGAACGCAACATTTAGTAAACAGCTGGGGCACAGTTCATTTCAGTTACAATAAATAGAAGAATTTCTGTGCTAAAAGAGACTTATTGAAACTAATACTGCAAGAACAATTGTTAATGCAGCATGAATGAGACAATGTTATGGTTTTAACACGAATCTTAATATAGTTTATAATATACTTTTAAATTTTTAAACAAGTTTTTTTAGATCACGTTTTAATTACAGGTGTTCTGATATCTGGTAAATGTTGAAGCATAATATTACATCATATGTTAAAAGTTAATAGTGTAATGTTTTGCTAATGTGTTTCAGCCAGTTATAGACTGTTTATTATAATGGCATTTCTTTTTTGTATTAATCCCATATATTATTTTATAGCGTTGTTGTCATTTTATCATTAAAAGACAAAATGTTTCAAATAAATAAATTAATAAATAAAAGTAACACTGTACAGACAGTATTAATAGGGCTACATGCCATCCAGAATTATTTATCCTATGGTAATCCTAAAATACCACAAACTCTGTTGTTTTAAAAATGATTATTTATTTTTTAGTTCTCTGGCCCAGCACTTAATTTCTCACAGTCTTTAAAAAAATAGCCTTGTATCCTCTTCCTGGATAGTTAATGACAGTTTTGAATTTCTTAATAATTGTTGACATGGGCATTTTAAGTCAAGCATGTATTTTCTTGTATCCATTCCCTAGTTGTCAACAACTGTTTGGCATCGTTGCACTGAAATGCACTTGAAACTTTCTCATGGTGAAGGGTGACTAAGGGATTTGGGCACTGTGATACCTCATTTTTATTCCCCAGTGAAACAGGAAATCATTGATGGCCAAAACCAATTTTAAATTACCCTAAATATAAATGGGATCATACTTCATTTACATTTCTTTTATTAACTTGTCTTGTGGTACCAATAACTGAGACATATATGATTTTGTTGTAAATTTGTGTTTATCACTAATGGTTTCATTCTTAGATTTAACACACCACAAACAATAATTTTTTTCTAAATGTAATTATAATTAACAAGGTTGCCTTTACACTGAAAGGCACCACAACTAACATAAACCTACATAAAAATAAAGCCTCATTTCAAGTGTCAGTTGTCATAATGACTGCTTTTGTCAATTTTTTATGTAATTTGTCAATAATGTAATTTCACCTCAAAAAGTGATATGACAGTTGACACTTATGGTAGCAAGGCTTATACAGGTGTCCTTATGAGCATTGCTCTTTAGTTAAAGGGTCTATTGACAAAAATGAAAAATGTGTGTCCAAGCCTTTGACTCACAACAGATGGTCAAAATGCACAAGCACAGTGTGCGTGCACACACACACATTGAGAAATACCATAACTGCGCCTAAAGCTCAATTTCTCTGCTATCTATGGAAAGGCTGTCCACGCTTTCCTCAAACTGATGGTTGGCCACGGAAATTACCTAGACTGCACGTAGCCAGCCCTTGCCTTGGGGCTTCTGTGGCATTTTGTTGTCCCAGTTTTCTACTCTTTCTCTCTTTGCCTGTCTCTCTTTTATTTTCTTTCTTACTCAGTGCTGTATTGCTTCAGAGACTTCAGTAAACTCTTTCCAGGCTACCAGTGATTGCTGCTTTTGTCTGTGGGTTTCTCAGGTTCTTTAATGACTAACTTTTGCTCCAAATCTCCCACACATCCACCAGCTTCTTTTGCTCATCTCCCCTTACCCCTTTTTTAATATGTTGCACTGTAAAGGGCATTCACACAGCCCAAATAAACTAACAAATGTAAAAAAATATTTCTTATTTGTGGTTGTACATTTACAGCATTTGGTGGTTGTTGTTTTCCAGAGCGATGTACACGATGTTCTTTCTAGTCTACAAAGAAAACCTGTCACACCAGTAGACCTAGACTTGGACTAAGAGCTGCTAGTCAAGCAAGATTCTACCAGAGCTTATGCTAATACTTCACATGAAATGAAGTTGCCTGGACAAAACATGAAATATTTTGTGTTCATATTGTCTGCAATGAAATACAAGTCAAAGTAAATTTAGAAATCAGAATTTTCTTTTTTTATTTGCGTTTTCCATACCATCCCATTTTCTGATTTTGGGTTGTAAATACACACACACACACAGACATACACACACACACATATATATATAATAATAATAAGTAATACAGCAAGTGAACAGTTAGTTCTTGAAGTCGATGCATGGGTGACGTAGTTGGGTGATTTAACAAGGCCCCTCTTTGAATATATGTGTAGATGGGCCCATCTAGACTGCTTGATCTAAGTCCTTAAAAAGTGATCTAGGGAAGGACAACTGGTGAATTGGCAACATGGTCATGGGCACCCAGGGCTCACTGATGCAGGTAAAGAGTAAAGGCTAACCTGTCTGGTCCAACGTCACAGAAGAGCTGCTGTGGTTTAAAAAGTGAAGGCTGATTCTAAGAGAAAGGAGTCAGAACACACAGTGCACCACAGTCAGAGCTGTTTCAGCACCATGAGGGGAACTGCTCAGTTTAAGGCAGGTGGTGTTAATGTTATGGCTTAAATACCTGCTAATTAACAATTACATAAACTTGTCTGAACATTTGACAGTAAAATAGAGAGAGAGAGAGAGAGAGAGAGAGAGAGAGAGAGAGAGAGAGAGAGAGAGAGTTATTTTTCTGCTCACATAGGGGATCATTGGTACCCACCAACAGCTAAATACAAAGTTACACATACATTTTTTGATGAATGTTTCCTTTTTCTATGTAATTCCTTTGTTTTGTCAATGAGGCACCTGTTAGGGTTTTAAACAAAAGCAGGGAACATTGCAGATTCAGATTTACTTTCATGCTCTCTCATTCTTTCTGTCTGTCTCTCAGTTAAATTTGTTCATTCTAACTTTCCATATGGCTGGGTAAATAGAGGGAAATAAAAAACAATGAGTAATAAACATTTACACATCTATGCTGTGTTGTTTTGCAAATATAATTTCTTTTATAGTTCAGCTGAAAACATTGGGCTCATACATACAGATTCATTATTATTTGGCCAGTGTTATTGACTCAAAGGTTATTACCAAGAAATCAATGAGATATAATAGTGCAGCTTCACGCTTCTTTTGTTATTTTATTCTCCCATATGCGCATATGTCTGTGTGTGTGTGTGTGTGTGTGTGTGTGTGAATGAGACAGAGAAAGAATCGTGAGTATCGATCTGCATAGTGATAAATGGCCCCCCTTTGCTTGTTCATTGGTTAGAGCCTATTATGAATTAACTGATGACAAATGCATTGGGTGCGCAGCATTGACATTACAGATAAGTATGAAAAGTTTATGGGAGTATGTTCAGATGGATGTAATGGAAGGCCTAAAGTGAAAGTAATTTTTATAAACCTACCAACAGTTTATGCAGCCTGAGTTTGAATGTTGTTTCAGCGAGAAAGTGGTTTTCTTGAATTTACTGTATTCAAATGTTTTTTTTCCCTTTTTTAAAAAAAAAAAAAAAGCATATTTCATACTGTAATGCTTTGGTTTGGGCAGCAAACGCGGATGAATATCTGGGTTTGAAAACAAAAGGGTTTTAATAAAGACAGAGACACTCACAACAAGCATACACATGATGCACAAAACACTGAGAGACTATGGGACACTAAGGGCTGAGACTAAGGGCACACATCAACAGACAACCAGACACGGTGGTATCGGATCGGCGAGGATCTCTGGGCTGCCCTTCCTCGATGGCGGAGGCTCGGAACCGCAGCCGCGATTTACCTGCTTCCGCCTCGACCCCGTCTGGATACCAGCGTTGTGGGTAGCCCTCAGAATCCTTGCAGACGCCTGAGTGCTGGCCTCTCTCGTCCTCCTCTCTCCCTGCAGCGGCGCAGCCGCAGGGACCATCTGCACACTCTGAGGTACGGCTTCAGGCTTGCCGGGGAGCGTGACTGAAGGGGCGGGTTCGCTCCATGGCGGACTACCCATGCCACTGCACGGAGCTGAGCCGGTGTTGGTCGGAGCCCATGGTTCCTTGGGGGAAGCCGCCCATCCTCGGTCGCTACCCTGAGCCGACCGGGGTCCTTGTCCTTGGCTTTGTACTCCCCCCCAAGAAATTTCCCTCTCTCTGAGGGCCTTCTCCACGACCTTCACCAGGCTCTGCCCCGACGAGACTAGCTGATCCAGCCTCTCGTCGGTGCATACCACCTGGGCTTGCCTCAGCATGCCCAGGATTTTCTCCCCTTCCTTCAACTCGCCCCCACGGCACTGCCAGCCATTCACTGTACCGTAAGCATGCTCCAGGATATCCATCGCTGCCGCCCTGGGTGGTGGTTCAATCTGTAATGCTTTGGTATGGGCAGCAAACGCGGATGGATATCAAGGTTTGAAAACAAAAGGGTTTTAATAAAGACAGAGACACTCACAACAAGCATACACATGATGCACGAAACACTGAGAGACTATGGGACACTAAGGGCTGAGACTAAGGGTACACGTCAACAGACAACCAGACACGGTGGTATCAAAACACAGAAACACAGTTTGAACCACGCCGCCCAGGGAAGGCTCTTAAAGCCACGTTAATGCCTCCCAGCTGTCAGGTCAAATCAGGATCAGTTGGAAGGCGAGGCTCCGACATGGGACGGCCTTACACATACAAAGGAATGTGAGATTTGTAACCTCTGTTGAACTCTAAGTGGTAAAAGTTTAAAGAAAAAAATGTTTTTACTGACCAGCGTAAATATATTTTATAAATATAAACAATTTTAAATTTTATTCCTGAAATGCAAATTTTTGGGACAGTGGCATGTTTTACATTGTTACATCACCTATCAAGTCAAGTCAAGTTTATTTGTATAGCGCTTTTTACAACTGATTTTTTCACAAAGCAGCTTTACAGAAACCGGGTCCAAGCCCCCAAAGAGCAAGCCAAGGGCGACAGAGGCAAGGAAAAACTC